>PNEQ01060127.1:6071-46226 GCA_003012365.1 Medauroidea extradentata | reverse complement strand
TTGTTATTTATTTCCTAGTGAGTTTTGGTTATCTATTACGCCAGTTTTTTCTTATTTCCGAACAAATTAAGCTCTGGTCGTTTTTCTCCCATTAGAGACAATGTAAACATCTGCTCGCATGGGTACTGAGTGACGTCATTGCGCAGTAGCGATGTATTTCGATCGCCGATCGGACAGGCCTGTATAGTTCGGCCATGGGTGTACCCATGATTCAATTCGTTGTTTATACTGGGTTGTGTTTACATGTGAAGTTGCATTTGTGGGCGTGGCATTTAATGAAATATTTTTAACTTTTAGCACGAGAGAGCTTTATGCAGCTATCAACTAAATCAACTTGCGTGTATTTGCGTGATAATTACATAAATCGTAATACAATACGACATAATTCTGTGGTAGTTATTGGAGTAGTGCAAATGAGAAGTGACAAGTGTTTTTACCGACTTCACTTAAATTTATACTCGTGTGTCTTATAAAATAAATTTGATAGAGACCGGAATCAATATTTTCGATAAATTTCTTTGTGTATAAAAGCAAATAAATAACTTCTGAAAAGAAGACATTCGAAGCAACATTTCTAGTGTGTCGGCAAACTGAAGAAGCCTACATACGAAAGTTTGCACCAGCAGTTTTATATCAGGTAAGTCATGTACTTTTTATCTTTTAGTTATGTATTTGACTGTTGCGAAATCAAGCCTTTTTTTTTTAAGCAAATAAACTTTACATACTGTTAAGATTCGACACAAACAGATCAGCCCTGAAATTCACTAGCCTAATTTTGTGGGTGCCCACCTACATTCAGTCAAGTCGTAGTGGGAAGATAAATAAAACTCTAGCAATGAGTAGGCACATCTAAAAAATATAAATAGTTTTTAAAATTTATCAAAGAAGGGGAAACTGAATACAACTGAAGGAGACAGACAATTTTTTAAATTGTGTTGATGTTGTAAGTTGCAGGTTTATGAGTTCAGTTATTTTAGTGTTTCAAAAAGAACTAACTTATAGTAAGTTAAAGGATCAGGTACAGCAATGGGTAGCAGGGTGGGTGAAGGATAAATGGAGAAGACAAGGGCAGGCTGGTGAAGATGAAGGGAACATTTGGCCATCAGTGATGTTGAAGGTACTGGGGTGGAACTCATTGAAGGAAAGGAGAGGAGTGGTAAAGCTGGTCAGGATGTACAGAGTGGTAAACTGAGAGGGAGGTTAGGGTATGTTAGGTTGCCTATTAACTAAGGTAGAGTAGGAGAATAGGGAATAATAGTGAAAAGGTTCAGAGTAGAACATAGCGGGTACTAGTTTATGCTAAGGTTGGTGAGGGAGTGGGATTTGCTGTAGGAGTAGCAAGCGAGGGTGGTTAGAAGGTAAAGGAGGGGATTGGTAGGTGGTTTGATGTGTTCACAGCTTTTGTTAGCTAAAAAAAATCTTATTATTTCTGTAACACATCCAAAACAATGTTTTCTATTGTTTTACAAAGATAATTTTTTACTGTTTCAGGAAAACCATTGTCAGAGTATTTCCCATACCCTTATGGTGTACCATTTGGTTTACAAGACAACAAGTATTGTTTCTTTCTTCATAGAGGTATAAGAGTATCGTAACCAGAGACTCATCAACTGTGCTACCGCTGTCAACTAGTCCTGAACTGCAGCTTCCTGAAGATGGCGTGTCACCAGTTGTCGTGGAATTGTAGGTGTATGCGGTAGCCAAGGTTGTGTGCAAAGTGCTCAGACTGATTCCGTGAAGTTGTACAACATTAGTTAAGTGAGTGGAATATGGTGAAGATGGCTGTGTTTCCTACCATTGCATTACAAGTTATCGTCGAAATGCAGCACATAAGTAGGCCTCAGTACTTAGTTTAGCTTACTTAAGTTTCAATGTTTTTTCTTCTTTTTTATTTTGCATCAAGATACAAGTCAAGTTTTGTGTTAATTGAATGAGTTTGCATTTGGAAGGATGGAATTTCCCAACTTGTTACAGGAATACAAAACTCAATAGTACATTTTTGGAAAAAATATATAAAATACTAGATTTTGTCTTCATTACCTAGCAGTTGTCATTACTGAGTAAATAAATTTGACACATCTAAAATTATATTGTGTTGCTGTTTTTATAGCTATATTTGAACATATAAGCCACCATGTGGTAAAATAAACATTAAATTATTAAGAAATGCTCATGTACTTTGTCATAAACCTTTTCAGCATGTTTGTGTGGTATTATGATATGGGCTACTGATTTTAATATGCCTGAACTGTACATTTACAATTGTTTTTCAATAAATGCTTTAAAATTTATCTCCCTCGTTTGTGATATTAATGTGTTATTTTTTGAGACGAAAAACCATGTGAGATTATTGTTCTTCCAAGTAGACCTATGTTGTGGAGCAGAGAGACACTGAACCACTGTTTTCAAGGTAAGAGCTGCAGCTCCAAGGTTGTTTTTCGTTTCGTGTTCAGGAAAAATGTCTGTACATTACTGTTGTTGATGTGTGTGTCTTCTTCAAAAATTTACAGTAAACAGATAACCTAATACTGTATAGGTATTGTGTGCTGTTTTACCAAGACAGACTTTCTCATCTGGTTTCCACCAATCCAAAAGGTCAGAAATGAGAATTCCTCTGACACTATAAGATCTTAGAATTTAACACTGTTCATCCCATTACACTACCAATTTATGTTATAAAGCATTTTAGAAAAAAAACTGGGTGTAAGTAAAGTTTCTTATGTGATTGTTACTGAAAACTGCCTCATCACAGTTACTCTACGTGAATAGTAAAGAATGCAAAAAAAAAAAATTCAAATTTGTGTGTCTGAACTTGGGGTGCTTACTGTATCCTTAGGAAATGTGTAACTGGCACACACTTTGTATAGGTGTGCAAAAGTAAATAATTGCAGTGTTCCAATGAAGAAAGTATCCAAAATAATTTTAATATGCACATTCAGCTATCTAATAAGCATCATTGCCAAGTGTGTAATACAGCAGTCAAAAGTCTGAACTAGATTTATGAGGCATATGTATTCTTGCTCATGTGTAATGCTTGTGCTACTGTGGTACGAAATAGGTTCTGTTATCCTTCAATTTGAATTACAATGTAAACTGTTTATAGGCTATGTGCACATGTTGATTAAAATAAATTTAACTTATTTTCAAACCATTCAGTTCAATAATCCTAACACGCAATATTAATGCCTACAAATTAAAAAAAATAAAATACTGTTGAAATCATTAATTTCATTGATGCATTCAGTAGTCCACTGTAATGTTCTTCTCATATAAATGTTGTTTCCTAGTTGACGCTCACTGGAACACATACAGTACCTAGTATTACTGTACATATCTTGCAAGTACAACTGTCTATCTGGTGAGTGTAGGTATGGTAATTTTTTCCTTCTGTGACGGTCACAAAATAATAGGTAAGTGCAATACTGCTGCAAGGGAAAATTGAAAACTTGAGATCAATGTTTGGCTAATTTTTTTAGTGATTACATTTTGTTGCAGATTTCCGAGTTTCAACTTTGTACCTTCCATACACGTGGTTGAAATAGTTATAAAAGAAATTATATTTTTGCAGCTTTGTAGAGAATTGTAGTGTGTGTGGAGGAAAACTGAGTAGGGTAAACAGTCTATTCTTTGGAAGTATTTGATGTATTGGATTTGACTGGTTGAGTTGTTAACAGTGAACAGACAATATATGAACCTAAGGTTGTGCTGCAAAGTGGGCACTGAACTGTGAGATAAAGGAAAAATTGTACTGTAATAAGGTGAATAGAAACAACTTCAGAGCAAAATATTACGTCATGAAGAGAACTTAATATGTAGCCAAATTTTATTTAAGAAAAAAGTGTAAGCTAGGAACTTGTTTTTAATTTTGTTCCTATTCACCCAGTTTTACGGTACTGCATTTTGGTACAGCCAATGCTTGAACATGTGGCAGCAGTGTGTGATCTGTACGTGGAAGTGTCGGTGCAAAGAAGCTCAACAAAATATTGAATGGTATGTGGTAGAGAATGCAGTGGCAGGGTAGAGAAGAAGGTAACTATACACTATCTGTAATGATGAAGGAACTGGAATGAAGCGCATTGAGAACTAAAAAAACAGTTGAGGATGTAAACAGTTAGCAGGTTTGTTAAAAGATCTGGTTCATGCAGTTGATGAGGAGAAGCAGGCGTAGCTAGAGCTAGAGAAGGGCAGTGAGTTGGGTGATAAATAATTGGAAGAGGCAGGGCAGTCTGGTGAGGAGTAAAGGAACTTTAGGCCTGGGGTGATAAACAGGGAGGGAAGATGGGGCAGTCTGGCCTGCAAACTAAGGGAAATTGTAGCAAAAGTAGAAAAATTCAGAGGGTGTGAAGAACGGAGAGGGGTTGACAGTCAATGCTGGTGAGGGAGTGGAATGCACTGTGGGAAGAGTTTGTGGCTGTGAAGGAGGTTGGAAGGTTTAGGAGGGGACTGGAGGATTGGTGCTGTGAGGATGGGGAGTAATCTGATCATCACCGGGCTTTAGCCCAATTGTGAGTGTAAAATGTATTATAATAATAATTATTATTATGAATGGAGAGGGATGGACAGGGTTAATTGTTACCTGACCAAGAGAGGGTACAGGGAGAAGGAAAACAACAGTGAGAAGATTGAAAGGGTTTGGAGGAGAACATAGCAGTGTAGGCTTATAGAGTACAGTATATTGTAGTTTATTACTTCTATCAGATCTTTTTGTGTACATCTTTGAATGAAGATATTGGTTTGTTATTTATGTAGTTTTATTAGCCTCCTCGTATTTCCAATGCATACCAGAATTGAATGTTTAATAGTATGAATAGATGATTGAAAAGGGCTGGAAATTTTAGAAATAGTATTTTATAGGGACAGGTAAGAGTGATCTCGCCACTGACTGTATGCATTTATTTTTTTATGGAATACAAATTTTAAGGACCTGGGAGCTGGGAAGTGAACAAGTTTCATATCCTGAGCAAATGCTCAACATGGGATCTACGAAACACTTATAAAAAAAATAAGTAAGTGATAGGGTGAGATGAACTTGCCACTGGGTGGCCACCGAATTGTAATTGATGTTTTCATTAGTTATCTTGTTAAATTTCTCTTCCCTATTCCATATTTGGCTGAATTATGCATGTATGTTATTGCTTTATGCTGTCACCTGTACTAAGCATTTTGAGTTGGCAGTAACAATTAAATTACTGGTGAACAAAAAGACAGTTTCTGATATTAGGCCGTATAATTTAAGATTTTTTTATAGGAAAAGTAGGTTAACATTTTTTTTGCACGAATAAATAGAGTTGTACGACAGTATACACACCGACCCACTACATTCTGAACATTGCTTTAATAACTACAGTAGAGAACTCCTTGCCTCCGACACCATCGTAATACGCCGCAAACGATTAAGGAGATGATATGAAATCCTACACAATGCTCACGAACATTACATGAGCGTACTAATTAACATTGCGAGAGCATGTTTACAAATTAAAACTACGAGTGTCTCGCACAGACGCGGAATGTATTTAATCGAACTTATAATTGCGTGCATGGTGCCGAAAGTATTGCTTGTTTCCCGTAGTTTCTTGCTGACATGTTACACGTCGTAATAACTACACAAACTTATTTCGAGGAACAGAAATTAATTTGACACGAGTCAATAAATCGTCGCCATTACACACTCCATCAACAAATTGAATTCTGGGTAATATCTGCATTGTCCGCATACAGAAAAGTCGGGATGAGCTCAACTTTTTCTGTACAACTCGTCCGGAAAAAATCAAGCCTTCTGATTGGCTGTTCGGTTTCTGGATAGTCCGGATCCGCATGAACTGTGGACGTGTGAATCCCCCTTAATGCACAACTTTATTTACGATACTGTCTGTGGAGCTGGAGAAAGAAAGTAAATATTGTTATGACGAAACGAAAAATAAGATATGTGTGAAGACTTTTCTTAACAGTTGGAAGTGTAAAATGTGAATTGATTCGTGTTAAAAGTGTAATTTTGCTACAAAATTATTCGTGGAGTAATGTATGGTGAATCAATTTAATTATCAAGAAACTGTCGTTTCAAAATGCGATCATGATCCTTGCCACATCCAACTAATCATGAAAACATATTCGCTTTACATATTAAATAGGACGTCACGACTGTAGGCAGTAACTGTCAAACAAATTTTGACAATGTGGGCTTCACTGTGTTCTTTCTGACTCAACCCTAGCAGATGCGAAGTATGTAAATAAAGGTAATAAACATCGCGCGAGACCAGCAACCATTCATATTATCATTAGGCGTATTTTAGCGATTGAATTGGTCACAAGCTGTTAGCAAGCGTTTGTCGAATCTGTTTGCATTTACAAGAAATCGCTAAAATGCAATATTCAGTAAACATAAATGGCTACCACCATGGAGTTACAAAATTGTGTACTTGTTATTGTCTTATCAGGAATAGATTTGGACTGTATAAGGGAAAATACTTCTTCACGAATACGTTTATTGGAACATAAACTACTTTCACTATTTTTTACATGTACAACATAATAAATTGTAGAAATAAATTTAATTGTGTACCTGTATATGATGAAAAATTAATATTGCATCATTTTATTTTAAAATAACTTAAGTTTCGTCCATATTTCACATAAATACAGTTTGTTTTGGTTTCAGATTTGCTCGAAACAAAACAGGAAATAAAAGGAAAGGTAAACATCCTGTGAACAAACCCTGTAACCGTCCTCCTACCTCGGTTGCCAGAAACGTGCAAACACCCTCAGCCTGGTTGCAGCATGTTTGCAAACACCCTCCCTACCAGCACAGCAAGTCCCCAGGATGTCCTAGGGACATCCTTTGAGGATATCCGGGTACATGCGATCCTCGGGATGTCCTAAGGATAGATATTTCGGATGTCCGAGAGCTCCGAAAAGCCATGTCCTTAGGACGTCCCAAGTACCTCCTCGAAAAGTACATCACATCCCAGGAAGCTCATTGGAAGATGAATTTGGGTCATCCTAAATTCCTCATCGTGGGAGCTCCTCTGAGGAACTCCCTGGGATGTCCGAGCAGGAGCTCCCTGGGATGACCGAGCAGGGGCTCCCTGGGATGTCCGAGCAGGAGCTCCCTGGGATGTCCGAGTAGGAGCTTCCTGGGATGTCCGAGCAGGTGCTCCCTGGGATATCCGAGCAGGAGCTCCCACGGACGTAGTGGATTTATAGGCAAGTTCCTAATATGACCGCTAGATAGCTCACGATTTAAATAAACATGAGGTTAGTTGCAAAATAATTTAGTAGATAATTCATAACATTTATATATGCTTCAAGAAATTGGTAAATTTATTAATTTCGACACACATATTTTATTATTACTGGTAGACTTTTAGAAGTTGAAGCATTAAAAAAATTGATATTACAGACGAATTGTTTATTCAAAAGATTTTAAGAGGCTTCATTAACAATTATGTGTATTTTGTGTATTTGACTGTGTGTTAAATACTAAGTTTACATATCACCAAAACAAATACATTTGTTTTCTTTTGTGTTGAATACTAAACTTTTACTTTTGCTGCTGGAAGGAGCTCCTAGGGATGCCCCAGGGATGCATTTAATACAGGTCCCGGGGAGCTCCTAGGGATGTCCCAGGGACGTGTTTAATACAAGTCCCAGGGAGCTCTTAGGGATGTCCCAGGGATGTGTTTAATACATGTTCCAGGGAGCTCCTAGGGATGTCCCAGGGATGTGTTTAATACAGGTCCCAGGGAGCTCCTAGGGATGTCCTGGGGATGCATTTAATGCAGATCCCAGAGAGCTCCTGAGAATGTCTTGGGGATGTGTTTATTACAGATCCCAGGGAGCTCCTAGGGATGTCCCAGGGATGTGTATGCCAGACATCCTAGGGATGTCCGTAGGAAGTACTTTTCCATTAACTTTTCTTACATAAAAAGGTCTTGAAACGAACTTCCCTAGGACGTCCTAGGGACGACAGTTCCCACATCCTACAGATGCCCTCAGGATGTCTGTGTGCTGGTAGGGCTTGTAAACAGGAGCGCTAAAATGCTCTATTTACAGGTACCGCTACCAATTCAACCGCTAAAATACGCCAATTGATTACGTTATTTAGTATAAGAACACCACAATATGTTACTGCAAACGTCATAAAAATATGTTACAAAAAAATTACACCCAATCCACTTAGGAAATCAAAATGACAAAATTAATCAACACCAGTTTCTTTGTCACAAATTAAAATTTACAAAGATATTAAAGTTTTAATTTGGGAGCCTATTGAAATACTTAGTTCCTAACTAAATTAAAATATTCTGCATTAAAATTTAGTAGTATATTTTAGTATATACTTAAAGGCCTGTATCTATGTCGTGCATGTGTACAGAAGCATTATTTTGTAGACAATAGGCCTACAAATCACACCAATATCTAGAGAGTAGGTTAGCACTAAAGGATATAGGCCTATCCGTTTTAAATATGTTTTAGATTACTTAATCAGTATACAAATTAATATGGCTAAAAGGGTTATTTTGATAATAATAAGTTTTACTCTTTCAATTGTGCTAACACACAGTTTTGAGCAGACTCCTCCCCATCCACACAGCACCAATCCTCCGGTCCCTTTCTAATCCTTCCAAACACCCTCACAGTCACCAACTCCTCCCGCAGAACGCTTCACTACCTCAGAACATTCCACTTCCTCACTGTTCTCACCAGCATTGACTGTCTACCCCTCTCCTGTTCTCATCCATACCTTCTAAATATTTTTCACTGTTATTTCCCTTGTACAGAAAAGTTACCTTGCTTAGCTTGCAGGCCAAACCACCCCATATCCCCTCCCCATTCATTGCCTTATACAACCTAACCAGTCCTTCCATCCTTCTCCTGTCCCTCAACAGTTTCCATCCCAATTCCTCCATTATCACCCTAGGCCTACAGTTCCTTTCCTCCTCACCAGCCTGAGCCTGCTGTAATACATTTTAACACATTATTTATATTGCAGACACACGGTATGTCCCAAAATTCAGATGTTTTGTGGGTTTGTGTAAGTTGCTTTGTCACTCCCTGAAGACTCAACACGACTACTGTATTAAAGAGGTTGATCAATGAAATTTATGGCTTGAAGTCTTGAAGAAAATAGGAGTAGTCGCAGCCCAGTAGAATTATCTTCTTAAATTAACTATGCCTTGATCCCACTACTAATACAAAACCTTTTAAACATGAGGCCACTCAAGTAATGTAGAAAATAGCAGTTCCTTCCCAAATCGTTTCTTACTGTACAAATCCCTTCATCTTACCAAATTCTTCAGCAGAAATTACACTCCCTCATTGATTTCCAAAGCATAGACTGCCTACCCCTGATATTCTGCCATAATAATGCATCAGTTTAAGTATTTTAATAATTAATTTGCAAGTGTTACAGTTTCCAAAAGTTACTGATTAAATATTTTATATTTTGGTCTTTGAACTTGAAACTGGTTTTTAAATAACCCAACAGTAATAGCATAGTAATTTTTTATGTACGTTGTCTGCACGCCACACTCTCACATTGTATTGACATTGTCAGAACGTGCTATAGTCTGTCTCACGAAAGAATTCCTTTTTTGGCAGTTTTGATGTTTGTGCAAAAGTTACTTGTGGCAGAGGAAAACACTGCTTATTTTATGGAAACAACTAAAAAAATAAATGCAAACACAAATGTCAAAAAGTGGAATTCTTATATGAGACAGACTATATTTTAAAGTATACATGCAGAAGAGGTGCAGACAATCCTACAAAGTAACGTACTCTACATGTCACTAGCATGTTGCTGGAGAGCACATGAGCATGTTGTTGGTTGGACATTTCTGGCACATGTATGCAACATTGCCAGTGTGATATTTCTGGCATGGCATGTACTGTCAATATGCTGCAAGATCTCAACTGGAAAGATACATCTTCAACATTGCTGGTGTAACATTTCTGGCACGTACAGATATGCTAATGATTCTGTCACCAACTTAACACATTGTAAGAGTGCAGCAGTTTCATTTTTGTCAAAACATATGCTGTCTAGGAAAATATCTATAAATACAATGCCTTAACTGAACTGGACACTTAAAAAGAAGGCATGGTACATAAACTTGTAAATGCCAATTGAAATAACATAAATTTTATGTCAGTATATGTGAATTTCTAGAAAATTATTTCTGCAACTTTGTGAGCTGTGCGCGCTAGTGTTATATGTTTCTGGTGAACTATTTATAATTTAGTATTTGTATAACCTTAACACACGTTCAAGAGATTACACCATTGCAAAATATTTGCTAGAAAAATAATGGCAAAAATTGTTTTCTAGGAGTTGCTTTTTTTTTTTTTTTTTTTTCATTTTAGCAGTTTATTGAACAATATATTTTAAAAAAACATGAACCTTTTAGTGGAAATGGTTCACATTACAGGAATAAAGCAATACTTTTCCGTTAAATTAGTTTAGTAAAATGGTGGTTTTGTACTGTGATAATTTACTTATGATTCAATGGCCTTGGCCTTATCAACACAGCCAGAAAACATCTTTAGTAGTTACCAAAAGTGCCGTAAGAAGACGAGGTTAAAAAATATATCAATTATTTATATTATTCTATTCGTACACTAATCGCACTTTTCAGTGTTTAGAAGGCCTAAAGAGATGCTTATACTTTGATAAAAGTGTTTTGTACTGGAAATGGCAAATAGTTTGATATGCGACATGTTATTACAAAAATGTAACTGTACGGATTATGTAACAAACATGGCGAGGCATTATTAGAATATTCGACACCTTTACACTTAAGTCCGTGACTACATTGTAGAATGCGTTGGCAATCAGTAGTTATGAGAAATTTTTTTACGAAAATTATTATAATTACTTAATTAGACGTGAAAGTTATTCCATACAAACACATAGTTTAATTATAAGGTTCTGAATACGGGCTGTTTAATTGAAACATGAGTTTACTTTTAATTGCGACATACTAAAATTATAGACAACTTTATAAACGCAACAGAAAATAGGATACCTATTTTTGCGTATTTTTCACAGTTAACCAAGCACAGCAGTATTATAATCAAGGGTATTTATAATATCCTGTTTTAAATACTTGCAGGCACTGGTAATGAGTTAATATCTAGCAGCAAATAAATGAATGAAACAAATATGTTTCAGCACAGCACACAATAGGGAAAATTCCTAGAAAATTTTTTTAATATTTACCTCATTTTTTCGAATTATTTCGGCACTAAATGCAGCCAGGCAAAGCAATAGCTCCGTGAACATTGTAATTTTCGAGTTATTCGGCTTTAAAAATGCCATATTTTCAAACGCCGCCACAAACATTGAAAACGCGTTCTTATTGGCTAACACATTTATGACATAGACTTACTTGTTTTGGTTAGCCACCGCACGCCAGGCACTATTGTGTGTAATGGAATTTTTCAACGACTTACTAAACTAATAAAATGTAGCGAAACTTGTTACGTAAAAGTTAATTCTGGGAATTCGCCCGTTGTTTAGGCATGCGTGGTTGTAGATTTGGTAGCAAACAACGAAGATTTATTTCACTTGAGTTGATTTTAAACGAGTGAGTACAGCGATGTATTAGTAGGCTTAGCTCTCACTCGCACATTGAGACGTTTTAGTTATAGGTTTGAGTTTAAGTAAATTTAATTTAAATTCTAGAGAGATAATTACTTACTATGAATTCAGTTTAATGCTTCAGATCCGATATATTATCATAAGTTTAGGTTTGAAAGGTCAGACGAACGAAGTTCACATGCGTACAAAAAGTGAACCTATCGAGCTTATGTTTGGAATGCGTTTAACCAAGCCTGGTACTGACTATGATCGACATTATAGTTGCACGAATTTGTAAAATAACATGGCAGATCAATTATTTTATTACAAGTAACATTTTTTCGCTCAGTAATTTTTTACGTTTCTCGTGAACGGCATTGAGAACTGTGCTGCCATCTCGGGGCAAGTTTCGCAAGACTCCGCCTACCCATCGAATTATCGGCCAATCCCGGGTGTTTGAACTCGCCTATTGGCTAATGACGTAGCCACAGTCAGTGGAACAGCCAAAACACTACAGCTGTAGAGATTCCGTCACAACCTGCACGCTATTGACTGCAATTTTTAACTTTAAATAACTTATTTATTTCCTGCTAACCGTGTCATGTTGTACATAGGCCTAATACAGCATTACATACGTATACTGTATTTTTGTCGTTGATAGCTGACTATTAGGTCTCTTCTTGAAGCTTAAACCATGCAGTCCGCCTTGATTTATCAGACGTCGCTAAAGTTAAGATTTTATTCCGAGTAAATCCTTATTTAACACAATTACATGACTTAAACGTAAGTTGGGTTTATTCTCGTTGGTACAGTATCGTGACGTCACGGAAATTCAACATGGCCGTTCACTTTTGTGCTGCGCAAAATAGACTGCTCATTTCATTTAAGTTTTTCCGGAGTTACACAGACGCAATGAAAGAAAGTATGGTACCGTTGTTCATTAAATTAGATGCACTTTTGAATAAAAATATAATAAAAAAATAGGAATTTTCGGATATTTACCGAATTTTCCCTATACGAGACACTTTTTTTATGCAAGTGTTTCATTGTTTCGAAACACTGTTTCATTCTGCCCATCTCTAATATTTACTGAATATTGCATTTTAGCGATTTCTTGTAAATGCAAACAGATTCAGCAAACGCTTGCTAACAGCTTGTGACCAATTCAAACCACTAAAATACGCCTATTGCTTCTTATGGCGGTTACTATTTTTATGAGCAGCAGTGACCAATTGCATAATCCTTCGTACAACAAGGACACAAATAGACTGATTTCAAGTGATTGTCTGCGCGGATAGCCCATGGATGTATGGATAGCCACTCCCGACCGTGCCTCCGCGAGTTTTGTCAGTTGTAATCATAGATAAAGATATTGTTGTTAATCCTTGCTAAATGCTGTGGAGGTAAGAATATTATTTTGTAAGTTTTGTAGGTGTGTAGAAATAAATTTCAGAATGCATAGTAGTACAATTTTCAGGAATTACGTTATTAAACAATATAAGGTACTTGTGCTATATACTTTGTTCGGAACTGAGCTAAATTCGGAATTTGGATTCATTTGTGGGCGGTTTGTATTTGTTGTCGAATACCGATTATGTGTAGGTAATGATTTGAAAGAGCAGTTTCAGCGTATTTCTGTGTTATGTTTGGCATGATAATTGTACGTAATACTACCTCTGTTTTCAATTTAATTTGTTCAGCTCTTGTATTAGATCTTAGGTAGAAATTACGTAAAGTGTATGGTTTTAAACTGTCGGCGTGTGCATTGCAAGTTTCACGCTTTCTAGGGCAAGATTTGATGGATCCGGGGGAGGTGTAGTAGCAGTGGTGACGTGGTTGAGCAGGGAGGTGCTAGACAGTGAATGTAAGCATCATAATTTCCAGAAGAGTTAGGGACGGAAGGGTAGGAGAAATAATGGCGTGTAATGTAGGGATTAGAATGGTTGTTGGAATGGATTAGTGACGAAGACGAAGTGATGGAAGTAAAAGGAATAGGTAGAAGTAGCACAGTACAGGCAGAATACAAGCTTTCATGACAAATTGAGATTTAAAAAAAACAGGATCAATAGAGTCGGGGACCTGAAAATGCCAGTTGTACTGTGGATTAGGGGAACAGAAAGGATGGGTAACATGATGCAGAGAATGGCAGTGCTGTTGAATTGAGGTGTGGTGCAGGCAGTAGAGGAACCCACAAAACAAGGAAGATAAAGAGATAAAGCTCAATGTTATTTTCCAGACCCCTTATTTTGGCCTATTAAGTAGGGTTTCTTGCCAACCTAACAGCGTCACATAAGTTTTTAAATTAAACCCTTATTGCTGCTAATTATAGTGAACACTATTTTTATTCAACATATTTTAACAAGTTTCAATAAGTTCATATATTAGAAATGTCTAACAATGGAACAAATGTAGACACAGCGCCACTATCAGTACGTTACGCCATGTACAGCGTCACAGGAACTTTATATTTAAAGGTAAGTGTGTGTATCTGTGCACCTACAGGTGGACACCTTAACCTTACCATCGGCGTCAGCGGTGATACTCGTGCACTGGAACTACCTGATGTTACTAATACAACACTACTGCCATAAATCCTCTCGTCAAGATGGTTCATGTAATTTTATTTAAATATAGAATATCAATGACATGAAAGAAATTCTCAGGGATGCGACAATACTTATGAATTTTGTAAGACAATGTGCAAAACCAGTAAGTGAACATTCAATATACCTAGGCTACACCTCTCTGGGTGTGACAGACTCGTCCAGGCTAACTCTAGCGTAGAAGCATGAAAGACCCTTCATTACAGGTTTAAATATGGGTGTGGAAACAAAGAAATTGACGTAGAAAGCACCATAGTTAACTAAAGGAATATTCCGCCATTATAATTTAAATGCAAATATGATGTGCTTACTGGCCGAGGTATTACTACAAAGCTTAGCATAATGCTTTCGAGATTGTTGTCTGCATTTAGCTGTTTTGGTCCTACGATGCGAAATGCGGCGTGTCTCCCTGTAGTCTTCTGCTCCTCCAGATGACATGTATCGAGGGAAACTGCTGAGATGTCTTCCCTAAAGCAAGACTCAGCTCACTCTGAGGCCTCGATGCAATAAAGTTTATCGGCCTCCGTGGTAGTTCGCAGTAGTACACAACTCACTACAGATTAATTAATACCACAATAAAATTACCGTACAGGCACTCTTCCGGCCACAACGTCTTCGCGCAGCGTCTTCGGCCTACCATATAACACCTGTAATAACTCTTGATGTTGGACTTTAGATGCAAAATTAAATTATCTAGGCGTAGTCATCACATCGACACGCTTCCTAAAAAAAATTTACGCGTATTCAGCTAGCTCAAAGTCGCTTTTCCTCAACAATGTAAAACATTAATTTAAAATTTTGGCCAAATCAAAACGCTGCTCTCGGCATCGCTAACTCTCAGAAATCCTCCTAGGGTGCTTTCTGGAATCCTAAACTAGTCACTGAAATTAAATATTCAAATAAAATAAAATTTAAAATAGAAACAATTATCGGAAACACATAAAATTACGAAAATTATTAAAACGAACTTAACCCTCAAAACTCATATTGTTGTCAGGCTGGAAATATTAAAATAATAATAAAATTAATTCATTAACCATCAGTAACAATAAAAGCAACAACCTTAATACTATAAAAATCTAAACAACACTCAATTGTACATGTAAACAACTTAGACTGTGGGGGTTCAAAAATAAGTAATTAAATAAAAATCAAAGCTTTGGTCCATTTGTTATAACATATTTATTAAAAAAATATAGATAATGGTACGAAATATGTGGGTTTGGCTAGCATGTTTATTATATGTATAATAATATTTAGTAGTTTTTGGGAGAATTTAACGTCAATAGCCTTTGAAAATCATCGCTACGCAAGAAAATAATAAATGCATAGTTATATTGATATGAATAAATGCATATAGGTACCTAATTAGTGATTAATTGAACATAACCTCACATTTGAATATACACACAAGTTAACTAAACTACTGTTACAAACACAAATTACTATCTGAAACCCACAAGGCAATATTAAGGCAGTGGTTTGTGTATGAAACGACGTCATTCTTTCAGTTTGCTTTTCTGTTTTTCTAATATGATAATCATGCATGGAAACGGTGCTCTCCATCACTCTGCTGGCCTGCATATTAATCCGTACAGTTTCTGGAGGCACACAGTCAAGGAGAGGCAGTCGGACGAGAAGGATGTATTGTCCTCTTCTTTTCTCGCTGGTAAACTAATACGAGTGTTGCGAGCACCTTCCTTCTCCCTCCCCTCCCGTAGATCCTATAAGTGCCACGTCTCGGCTAAGCTGTCACCCGTCCTCAGTCCTTGGTCGGGTGGTGGATGGAGCTCTCTCTTGGACCTGGCTGCCATGTGGATAACCTAACACTGGCTGCCGCTTTTCAGTTTCTCGCACTGCACGTTTTATCATTCCAAAGTGTAACTGTGCACTTTCAAACAATTTAAACACTCCATTACACTCAATTGCCAAATTTGTAAGACAAACTGCAGAAACTGCAAATGAACGTTTTATCCTGATAGTATTTTTTTTTTGTTGTAATAAAACCATACAGTTGTATCTCCCAAATCAAAAAGTTGCATGATTACAATTTGTCTTTTGTAGTTACAGTTTAAATGACAACTAAAACTGCCACTAATATTCTGTTAGGCCATAAATCTGAAACTTTTTCAATTTACAAAATTTTATGAAGAACACAGATGTCAAATTAGGTAGCTTGGTACATCCTCTGCTGCTTTTTTCTAACTATGCTTCCATTAACTATTTTCTCAAATTAGTTCCAAGTATGCTTTGTATATTTTTGCACCAGTTTGCAACTAGTATGAGTGTTAATTATGTGACTAATTTTTTAACATATTAGATACTTACTTGGATAATTCACTCATGAGGACTGGTTGCAGTGTGACGTTCTGTTTTATGACTGGTACGCACAAATTGGTTAGGCGCCATAAGTAACGCAATTTTACCAACACTCTTTTAAAAAATAGATACATGATTTTTACCTGCGAACAGGATAATTCACTTGTAAAAGCAAAAGTGACAAATTCAAAGAAAATGTGACAATTAAGTTAAGTGTATTATATTTTCTTTTCATTCTGGGGATGCTCTGTACATCATGTTACCCATCGTCGGAGCTATAGACGTAGCTGCTAATTGCTGATCAAATTATCTTCACTTAGGCAGTAAAACACAGAGATTTTAAAGAAAGGGGATCAAAGTAGGAAGCTGAGTCACAAATGGTTTGTTTCTCAATTTTTATTTTTGGAAAAATGACATAATCTTGTGAGAAGAAATAATATTAAAGTTATAGCAAATATTAATTTAAATTCCATAATTCTCATTTCTTTATCAAAAACTTGATACAGAACTCACTCCAAAAAGTGTATTTTACAATATTATTTGCAGCCAAACTTGATTGGTTGGACTCTCAGCCAATGAGAGGCAAGTACTGTCCTGATTGGCTGAGCACCTTGTAGTGATGTTGGCTGGTGTTCTACCGAGACTGTTAAACATAAAATGTTTGTATTATTTAATTATTTTTCTGTAACACTGTTTCTTTTTTTTATTAAAGGTATGCACATATTTTTCATTTCAATATTCTGTTGGCATATGATGTTTGTGTTACTGGCTATGTAAGCTGATTCTTAAATTTTCTCTTTAATTCTGTCTTTTTCTACTATTGGCAGAGCAACTTTAAGTCCATCCAGGCTATTTAAGCCCCAATTTTCTAGAGAACTTCATCCGCATTTTGGTGTCCCGACCAGCTGTGTCACAGCCTGAAGATGGGGATAGATCTCAATCCCCGGAACGTTGCATTTTTTTGTTGATTTTAACTTGTGTTGTCTCTTGCTTTTATTTGTTGTACATTGTCCACTTATTTGTATTTTTTCCACCTTATCTCGTATTGGGAATCTGGTTTTTCTTTGTGTCTGTCTTTTGTGTTTGGGTGTTATCAAAGTCTTGACTGAATTCTATCTTTAGAATTCTTGCTGAAATATATATAATATGAATAAAAAATTGACGAAGTTCCTCTGGGATTGTTTTTCTTACATTTTCTGTGCTTTTCGTGTGTATTTTGTATTTTGTCACTTTGTCTTTCAATACACGTTTGGTCAACAAAATATGAGCAATGGCGTATGTCCACAAACCAATAAATTCCAACTGTAAATTCCCATTGCAACAAACATTTAAAAATTTCGTAAGAAAATAGTTTGACTGATTACGTTAACAGTTATACTGACATACTTATACTGCAGCACAAGGCAAGGCAAATAGAATTCACACTGTAATGGAAAATTTTATATTTTACTTCTCAGAATTTTAGAAACGTAAAACAAAATAATATAGTTTTTGATGCCGCACATCAAGTCCTTTTCCATTACTTTCACTATCCCCTACAAGCAATGTTGTTTCCCCCTTGTGTGCAGTGTCACCAACTTGACATTGCTGCTTGCCCTTGTGTTACCCTTTCATCTAGATCACTGATGTTTGCCCCTTATATACCTGTCCTCTCCTGAATTCTTTCAAACCCCGTAATGATGAAACTACGTACGTACCTAAGAAGACCACCTCTGGTTCTTCCCCACCTCCTTCCTTCTGCTAACATCTACTTTTACTTGAATCTTACTGACAGCATTCACCGGTTCTAAATTGTGTACCCCTCCATCCCCGTTGTACCCTCCATAACCTGCCTTCTTAGCATCTCTGCGAAGCTAAAGCCCAATGCACACGGTTACCTTTTTTGAACAAAACTTGCATTGTGTGAATGGTCGACTTGTATGCAAGTAGCGTGCATGCAAGATCTTTCATTCTAGGTAGAATAATTTAGAGGCGGTTCTAATTTTCATACACCTTCCCGTGCAATTAGTTTTTTTTACATTCTAATGTAGCTCGTTTACGTACGTTAATATATTCTAAATAGTATTTATTTGAGAGTAGAATACAAATTGAAGCCTCGTATAGGCACAAAACTGATATTTTTTCAGTTTCTATCTTGTATACAACTGATGTCTCTTATAATTTAAAATGACAAATTCCATATCCTTGTTATTTTTTATAGTAAGAAAAATCACAAAATTAAAAAAAATAATTTAAAAAAAAAAAAGGCCTCATTTCTAACCTTATTTGGCATATAGGCACATTCAAGCTAGTACGCAAGTACTACCGTCTGTAGGGTACATTCATGAAGTATGTATACAAGGGAAAGTAAACTTTCTTGTTCACCTTTTCGTGATCACCTTGGTGTATAAGACAGAGGCCCATATGTATTGGGCTTAACGTTGCTATAGGATTATTTAGGGCTATTTTCTAAAACTCTGAGAACTTTTAAAAAAAGTATTTAACAAGTCTATACCAACATTACAGTATTACTACAAAATATAAATATTTTAAATGATAGTGACACAACGTAACCAGACGAAGACTTATTTTGGAGGACTTATTTTGCTGTTTTACATATTCCTTAAAAGTTCTATTGTGTGCTGAAGCTGTACTAAATTTCATTTTGGAAGTAGCTGTTTGTGTACTGATATTTTATCTAGGCATAATTATTTTTATGTCTCCGTTTTTTGCTATGCATAAAATGTATACTATAATGCCAATTAGTGATTTCAACTAATCCATAAAAATCTGTTAGTAAATATCCTTCTGATTTCTACTGCAGATACCTTTTTTATACAAGCCTACTGTATGTTTCCAGTTGAATATATGTATGTTTATTTTTTGTACTTTATCTGTAAAATGAGCTCTGTGATTGAGGTTTTTTCCAAGTAAATAAATAAAGAAGCCTGCAATTTGGTTTTGATACAATTTTGTGGTAATTTTCAGACTCAACATAAAACATTAAATCAAGTTCAAGCCTTATAAAGTTGTCACGCTGGCCAGTTCAGGAATTGTTGCGTGTAGTCGCTCTGCGCTACTCGAGGTGGAAAGCTGGCTTCTGTATCACTGGTTTGCAATGGATCGTTCATGTAAGTCTACTATGTGATCATAATCTGTGTTAATAGTATCAAGCTTAATAGTAATAGTAATAATAATTTACTCACAGTTGGTCAACCACGTGGTGGCAAGCCCTAATTGCTTCCTCGCAGCACCTAACCTTTCCAACACCCTTCCCCCGTGAGAGTACATATTTCTCCCTTGCTGACTTGCTAAGCATAGACTGCCTACCCCATTCCGTTCTGTTCCTCATCCTCTGAATCTTGTCACTGTTGTTCCCTCTTCCTATATAGGCCTACTCTTGAGGCTCGATTCATACTGGCTGTTTTTCACTGCAGTTTTTTCATTGCACAGTGCTGAGATGTCCACTGACCGTCATGTTTCACACAAGTGTTTTTGAGAGACGTCCCTGCCAAAACAAACAGTGTTAATGACCATGAAGTAGAACTGCACATGTGCGTGCAAGGCATGGAAAGAAACTGGTACAAATGTTTTCTTGTGAAAATTTCCATTCCCTATCTGTTATAAATCAAGGGAAAAGATGTGGAATTGAATACATTAACAGGTAGTAAAATGTACAAAGAGGGTTTCAGTGTTGTAAGTAAGTTATTTACAAATTTTGTTTTCATATGACAGCGTCTCTTAAACTCTGAAACAACAGCAAACCACTTAACCAAAGAGGCAGTTTTTGCTGCTCGTGTGAATGCTACTATTTGACTTTGTGTATTTCAGTACCGTCAGGTAGCATTATTGCTGTGCTGGTGGTCAAGGTACATGCAGCGGTTCTTAATGCACTGCTTGGTGTAAAAGCAACGTGATGCAAGCATTGCTCAGTGTGCATGTCTGCGTTTAACACAGTGCTTCTAGACTGTTTTTGCGCCATGCTTTAGAAACACCACACTGTCAAAAACAGTGGCTGTGAATGAGGCCTTAGTTAATACAGTAGGCACCCTAACTTATCATATCCTCCCTCTCCATTCAACACTTTGTACATCCTGACCAACTTTCCACTCTTGTCCATTCCTTTAATGAGTCCAACCCTACTTTGTTTTACCTCACTAATGGCTGAAAGTTCCGTTCGTCTTCACCAGCCTGCCCTTGCCTTCTCCATGTATCCTTCACCCACCTCGATGTCCATCTTTGCACGTTACGTTATCAACATAACTAGTGATATCACCGGTATAAGTCTTAAATTGTGATATCTGTCAACATAAATGTTTTAACTTGATTTTTGGGCTGGAGCTAAGGTTTTGCCTTTTACTTCAGTAGGCTTTAAAAGTTGAGTTTGTTCATAATATGTTTGGCCCTTCGGGATCTTGCTGTCTGGATAGTCAGTGAAAGAATGGAGTATGTACTGCCAACTGGGCCTGGTGGCAAAACAGTAGTGTCAGTATAGTCTGGGCGGCTAAAACTGTCACCGTATTATTTTGATTAATTTTACTGAATGGTAGGTTCTAATATTGAGCTTGCATCCATTTTATTTTGTTTGCTTCTAGTTCCGTCCTTTACGGTAGTTGATGCTTGTTGTTTTAAATTTATTGAACTGCATTCCATACTTTACAACTGAGGACAAGTGTAGGTTTCTAAAATCTCCAGAAATAAATGTACAGTAGGGAGAAAAGAAAAAAGTGTTCACTCCCCCTCCTATTCTTGTGAGAAAATGGCAAAATTCTTCAAATTTGCTTAAAGGTGTATTTAGCTCATAGTATCTCATTAAGTAGGCCAAGGCTTTAAATAAGGTGAGGAGCAGAGAATGGACCAATCTGATTTATTCTGAACTTTTTGTTTCTTAAATAAAGTGTGCAAAAATGTGGAACTCAAAGAAGAGACTACTTTTAGTGTAGTTCTTTGTAACTTTCTTGTACTGCTGTATTCTTGCATCTTAGTCCACATTGATTATTTGCAGCAGCTAATATATTGTAATTGGGTGTTGTAAGTAGTATACGTGGTATGAAAATATTTTTTGTGCAAAATCTTCTCTTGGAGAGTGCCATTGGGGAGTTTTGGCAGGTTGTTTGTCAGTAATGTTACTAATGTCCTAACCTTGAGGTTAATTTTATGAAATTGCTGTCAGATGTGGCGATGCAAAGGAATTTCACAGACTGAGTCAACTATCTTTACAGATTTTGACATAGCAGTTCCATTTATATCCCTTCGAACGACTTCATCAAAATGTAATTAGTGAAATATAATCAGCCTTGTAGTCCTAGGATGCACGAATGGTGTGTTTGCACAACCTTACTCAAAATTCGAGCCCAGAACCTCTCAAATTATAGACCAGAACACCAAATGACTACACCATGTAATATTGTACGTAGTATTCATTAAAATATATATAATAAATTATTTGTTCCCAAGGCACATAGAGATTTATTTATTTGTTTATTTATTTTTTCAGGTTGTAAATAATTGTGGCACCAATAGGATTGCAAAAAGTAACTTTGTATTATTATTAAGTTGTCATATTTTATTGTCCGTTATCTATTTTGAAAGGCTTACACAAGTTATGCTTTCCCCATTGTTATTAGTCTTGTAAGTCCAGAAAAGTGCCTAGTCATCTGAATTCTAGGTCTTTTGAAGCATAAGTACCACAATATTTATTTGGCTTTAAGATATATTTTCTAAGATATATTTTGTGTTTTGCAAGAACACATTTTATGTATTTATCGTCTTAATAGTTGAAATTTAAAAAAGTTGGGAACAAATATTTTTTGTACTTGTAACTATAAAACATAACATTACTTCAACATTTCTACAGAAATTAGAGATAGTAAGGACTTTTGAAAATCAAAATTTACTCTGCTCCTTTTTGTTTTGTAAATTTAAAAAAAATCATTAAATAACTTTTAGGCATCTGTGCAAGCACTCACTTTAAACTTGCATAGTAATTGGTATAGGTGAAACAAGTGAATATTGTAAGAATATTTTCATCACTTAAGACACAATGAAAGAAAATATAACACAGGTTAAGCAACAAATTTCCTGAAATGTTATCTGATTTTAATGAAAAGATAGCACATAGTACAAAGTAACATTGCTGGAAAAACACATAGGCCTACGTTATAAATATTACTAACTGTGACTGTAGATTGAAATGAAGATTGAATGATTATACAAAAAGAAGACTAAAATTTAGACATACTAGCTATTTAATATATTTACGTCACAGTTAAAATTAACTAACTTGTACCAAGTATAAAATAGTTTCTGATGTTTTTATCTTAAATAATCTTGTATTGTCCCAAGGGTCAGCCTAGGGTCATGGTACCTTTTCTTGAATAGATTTTAGAAATCTTTATTTTATATTACTATTTAGAACTTGCAATCTTTTGATCCCGTACATATAAGCCACAATGCTCTGGGATATAAATCTTGTCAATATTAATTGCATTTGCACACATATTTGTTTTGTCACATTATTTATCTAAAACAGTAGTAATTGACATTTTAAATATTTTGCCATACTTAAATTACCTTCCGAACAAAATAGCATTTTATGATGCAAATAGGTGAAATTTTAAATAATCAACTATTTTTGGTATTTTTGAAGGTCTATGTACTCAACAAGGGGGAATATAACAGAATCTGATAACTTGGGCTCTGAAGATAGTAGTAATTAGATCCTTCAAAAAATAAAAAATCTCGAATTTTTATTTTGTACCACAGTGACAGTCTTCGACTTTGAAAACAGCAAAATTTAATTTGGAGGTAATTTATTTATTTTTTATTAAGGGAGGAAGTCTTGTAACAAGGTAACTTTGGATGCTGTTTATGGTTCGACATGTAAACTTTAGGCACATTAAACATTATCTCTCCAAGTGTAACTTTGGTGAAGATCAGTGAAATGTAAAGTGGGTTAAAACATCCACCGGAGTGCTGAAATCAGTAGGCTGCCATCTTGAAAACAAAACATTTTATGTACGATATTGTTACGGTAGATTTGGGAAATGCTTTAAAAATGTCTTTACCTGGATGAAGCTTAGAGATGGCAGAGCCACTGTCAACCAAGGGCCGGCGACTTGACCAATAATATACATGTCAAAGTTTGGGAATTCTGGGAGAAACTTGGGTAGATGCTCATCACGTTTATTATTTCAATTCACCATTGTACAGTTTCTGCCTACCTTCCTGGACAACTGATGTTGTATAACTTTTAATCCTTAGGGGGCTTCCACCACCTAGCTACTTATTAAATAAAATAAATAACTGTAGCCATGGTGGGCTAGGGTGCCGGTGCCATGACTCCAAGAGAAAGTTATGTTAACAAATATCATATGGTACAGCAATGATAAGAAGAAATTATGATGTAATGTTTGGCATCAATTCTACGGATGTTTACCAGATATTTTAGGAACTACAACCATAAGATACAATTAAGATCAACAACCAAAATTCTGTTTCATGAGTACTTCTAATGAACAAAGGTTGTACATTTTAATAAGATTCAGATTTCAAAACGAAAAACACCTTAACATAATTTTTCTTCTATGTTCGAACAGTTACATTAAAATTTACAAACCATTTATAAAAGTTTCTAAAGCCAAATTATCTTGGCCAAACTTCTGTTTCCTAAAAGAAATGTTACACGACTCGTAGAACTTCAGCCCTTAGAACAGGAATAATTAATTAATCAAACAACTTCCGATTTTACATTTATTTCAGTTTAACAAACTAAATACTTAGACCTTAAATTTTCTTTTAATTAATTTAACAATACGATGTTGGAAGGTGACCCTTGAGTTAAACGTATTATTTACTATATGGCGGACATTTTAGATAACTTGTACTATGCTACATTAAAGAGCCAAAACCAATAAATTGACTGTGCTGATCCTCTGGCCTCCTCTTGGCCAAACAAACAATTGTTTCCCCTCTACATCTCCTAGATAGCGTCCTCATCAAAGCCACAAACCAAGCTCCCCAAATCCAGAATTCCGACTCTCCCTTCTGTCACCATGCCCTCCCAAGTGCTGACTCAGTGGCAAAACTGACCGCACGCCTCACTAGAGTATCACCTTGAGTTACGCCTCCTGCTCTCAGAGTTACTGCTCCCTCACCTACAAACTCTTTTGCAACCTAAACTTCGCCATTCTGGTTCATTCACATCCCTGTTCGTCCTTTAGCTCTCCTCTACCAGGATCACACCACAGAATCACTATTTTACAATTGTAAGTTTTTAAAAATCTAATGTAACCATAGTACAGTACATCCGGCAGGCTGCCACCATATGCTCACCATCTCGTTCAGACAGTCGAGCTTGGCGTATACAACCGCAGCCCGACTGCCCAGGCCGAGAGACTGGCACCGCCAACAATCAACCATCCTGCTGTGATGTGTTACTTTCAAGCCCAAAACGAGCAAAATCAAACTACCTCAAGGGCCTATCAATTACTAAATAACACGGGCTGCTCACTGTCCTGATAAACAAAACCGAAATTATATTTCCTCAAAGATCCGACCATCAAAACCAAACATCAGAACCTCTAAAGTGTCTTGAAGAAGAAGAAGAAGAAGAAGAAGAAAAAGGAAACATAATTTTCTTGAAATTTTCCAACTCTTGAAATTCTTATGTAACAATATAAATTGAGAGTGGAAAAGTACTCCTATAAAGTTACAATTTATTCCATAAACTTCTGAAATTTGTGAAATTTGCATGCAACTTACATGAAAAATTGCTTCCATCAGCACTCCCCCCCCCCCCCCTTTACCAAATGATAAGGTAGGCCTCACATAAAAGATTTATTTAATCAAAATCACAAATGGTCAGCTTCGGCCTCTTGATGACTTCACTTGGAATACTTGGTATACAGGTATATATTCATGTTTGTTGTGGTTTAAAAATTTATTGATTTAATTCACTTGTTTTGGGTGTGTTACTTAATGTTCTGTAAACTCAATCAAACATTGCTGCCAAATGTGTTCAATTTAAACAATCGTAGACCTCTTGTGTGGCCATAGTCTTATTTACAGAATCTTTTCGGTTGTGACAGCTTGGATTTTGACATACTGGGGTTTTTTATAGAATAGATAAATGGGATACCTGTATTAGTTATTCATGTCTCCCCTACCCCGGTGTTTATATATGCTGCTTTTATCTGCCTTTTAAAAGTACAGTATTTAGAAGCCAGTGTTGTTAATTATTTTTATCTTGAATTGCAAAGCCAGTTACACTTATTACATCACCCCACATCAGTTGAGATTATTGATATCTTTATTTTTATTTTGTTTTGTATATAATAATTATTAGTTTTGCTTACAAATAAATTGAATGTACATTTTGCTATAAAATGAAATTTACATTTTGTTATAAGATTTATAATGTTGTATATTGATTCATTATGCACAGATAATTTTTTTTATTTGTACAAATTATTTTGAGGTAATGTTATGATTTTCTGAATAATTTTATGTTTATTTATTATTTATTTTTTCATTTTAGTTGTTTATGGAAGCGAGAACGAAGTAAAGATGAACCGTTACTGATATCAAGAAGTGTATATTGCAGCATATATGCTACGGTAAGAATCAGGTGTTCACATGTTATATGAAATTGTTAAAATTTAGTTTCAAACAATCATTTTTCGCTTTACAACAGTAAATGTTACACAATTATCATGATGTGATGCATCCCTCCTCCACAGCTAACATCTGTTAGCACTTACGTAAGTTGTGTTTACATGGACACTTTTTAGTACCTAGGCCTGCACATTAAAGTGAACTGATGTTCAAGATCTAATCCAAGGAATCGTGTTTAGTTTGTATTCATTATTTTGTGTTGCTAAAGGGCTAGATAAGTTATTTACTGCAGAAGTGTTCTTTGCCTGAAGTGTGAAGGAAGTTCACGTGAAGGTGTCCATATTTTATGATAGGAAAGTAACTTTTATAGCAAAGGGACTGAAGTGTCTTTAGCTTTACTTGTACTAAAAAGCAGTATTGATTGGGAGTGAGAGTGTGAATACTTTGCGTTACAGGATTCACAGGTATTTCATAATTACATTAGCCATTCATGCATTGAGAACAACATCCAATAATTTAAATTATAAAATACTGTTGTGATTGTATTGAAAGAGTTCACTGTTTTGAGGGTCATTGGAAACTTTTCTTGTATTATCTGTAAAGTCTTAATTTTTGCATGGCCTTTTAGAGTTTTTAATTTTGTTGTATTATAATTTTATGTGAAGCTTTGAATGAATTATCAAAATGAAGATACATACATAAAGAGTTGAGGCTGACAAGATTCTACTAAGCATTTTTCAAGTTGGTGTTCTTAATTTCAATGTTGAAAATCCCTCTTGACAAAAAGAATCATCTCGCACACCTCTTCACAATGCATGTTAGTAATATGTGCCCTATTCTACATAGATAATTTTTCTCAAATCTTTGACCAGCCCTAAAATTTAATCCTTTGGAAAAATTTGTATTAAGCCCTTAAAAATTCTTCATTTTGTCCCAACAGAGTTGGAACCTCAATAAAAAAAAACTGTACGTGTCTGAATTGTTGAAGTGTGGTCCTTTTTTATGTATAAAAATAA
Source organism: Medauroidea extradentata (assembly GCA_003012365.1). Taxonomy (NCBI): domain Eukaryota; kingdom Metazoa; phylum Arthropoda; class Insecta; order Phasmatodea; family Phasmatidae; genus Medauroidea; species Medauroidea extradentata. Next base: position 19,116 of record PNEQ01060127.1, on the reverse strand, counting down.
TGTATGTAATGTGTAAAAGGTTTTTAATATTTTTTTTTTTTTGCATTACTCTATTGGTATTGTTCGTTCTTACTCCATTTTAGCTTTTCATTTGCATTTGGATTATCTAAAAATATTTTGAAGATGGGTGTAGGTGGTGTTGATATTTTTTATATCACCCCAATTTAAATAAAAATATTAACAAGAATGACAATTGCTTTGTACAACAGTATGTAAATGTGGTTCAGAGCAGATATATCATGCTGTGGTTTCCTTCAACTTCCTGGCAGCAGCTCACTTCCTGTGCATGTTGTACGAGAGTGCTCGCTCCGCATACTGTAAACAAAGGCTTCTTTCAGTAGTTGTCTTTGCCTCTTTACATTTAGCTTCATTTTAGAGTTGGAATGAGTCCAACTGAAGTAACGGAGGAAGAAGCAGAGAGAGGTTGTGGGTTTGTTAGTGTAATTGGTTTAGTATGATTATCAGCAGCTTATCATAGAACACAATTTGTGTGTGTCATGTTAAAACAGGTTGTAGTTGTAATTTTATTTTAAATACTTACATCAGGATGGCCACCACTTTGTATTGTTTGGTGTTTACATAAAGTGTGTTATTCTCTTTCTTTGTTTGTCAGAACTACCCATTTTTGTTCAGAGATTTTCTGCATAATTTTATTCTATATGCCATCCGTTATCACCCAATGTTTTTTTACCTATGGCATTACTAAGTAAAGTCCTAAAATAAGTTATACAGGTTATGGTTTTCAAGTTTTTCAATAATTTCCTGTGGTTCATTATTTATTCTGCAGTAGCCTACAATTTTTAAAAGTTTTGTTGTACGTATATGATTTTCAAATCATACTTTCTTTACAGTAAATATCTTAGACCCTTAAAAACCATGTTTGACAAGTAAACTGCACCTTTAATGTTTTTATGACCAGTATTTGTCTTTGTGTTTCTATATTAGAAATTTAACTTAATGTTGTCGATAAATGCTGCAGTAATGTATTACAGTAAAACAGTGTGTATTTTTACTTTGATTAATGTATGAAAAAGTATGTGGTGGTGTTTCAGTAATGTCGGAGGGTTTCAAAGCCCGAGACATAGGGCTGAGAGCCCAGAAGAAGATACTTGGTCGTATGGCCAACAAAAACATTGCCAAAGTGTTCATAGATGACACTACATCTAGTTTGTTGGACAATGTATACAGGCTATCCAAAGCTTATGTAAGTATTCAACAAAATTTTTACTTGCAGTTGGTCATATTTACACCCAACATACACAGTTGTAATTTAAATGTAATTTTAGAAGTATTTTGGCATGCTGTTATAGAAAAATGTAGGGAAACAAACTGGAATTTTAAGAAAATAGTAATGCATATTATGATGCAATTTAACAAATTAGTTTACTATTAAAAATGAAAAATTTAAAATTGTATAGTTTCTGTAATGTTGTACTATTACATATTCATAAGTTGCATTGCTAACAAGTTTTTAAATAATTCTGTTCTGACCAAGGTTTATCTATTCGGCTTGTACTGACATGGGTGTGAGGGGTGGGGTGGTAGTGGTGATTGTTGTTTATACATAATGTTTACAGAAACACAAACTCTGGCTAATGATTCCTTGTAAAAATAAAGTAGAAAATATATGTGGCACTTCCTACAAGGGCATAAAATGTTAATGGTATAAGAGGCCTTTGAAAATGAAGTATAAAAACATGAATTTCCCCACTAACAAATAACTGATCAGCATAAACTGAAAATACTCAGAATATTATTTCATGTTAATACAACTGACAAACCAACAACAAATGCAGATCGTTACCTTCTACACTTACAAAAGTAAAAGGTTTTTCTACCTGTAAATTACATACAACAGTAGTGACATCAGGATATTCTGACATTTGAAGGTAAATGAATTATTGAGTAATGTGACTGAAGTAACAAAAATGGTCCTCTTGTGACTGTCAAGGTAGAACCCATTGTTTTCCTGCTAAACGCATGTGAAGCATGTGCTTGGTACGAACATGTGTGCTAATTTTATTCTACCGCCCGCACGTATGATGGTGAATATTCATTGTAAATATCATATAAATAGCTCAACTAATTGTAACAAACAGTTTGTTCCTGGCTGAAATTGTATGTGTGTTTTGAAGGTAAATGGTAAGTGTACATGTGATATAAATATCTCATTGGTACAGTGCTCATAGTTAAGACATTTAAACAGCTTGTATAGTTTTGATATTACTGTACAGGAGAAGTGAGCCGATTAGGTTTTCAGACACTGTGTAATATTGCCTATACAAACATAAGATTTTGTGGATATCAATGCTGATATTGCCTTGACAGCTAGAGAGCAATGAGTTATTTCGTTATTTTTAGTTTAACACCACAGAATGAGGGTAAGGGTAATTATTAAGTGTGGATCACACATTATGGGTGGTAGCAATTTAGTATCCACCAGTTAAATAAATGCACTTATAACTACTAGGTACCATTGTCCTCATTTTACCTTTTCAAAGCTCACCTATTCAGCATCAGCAATGAAATCTTAATGATTTACAAGAAATTAATCATACCAACTCTCATGTTCCATTTTTAACAAAACTTTTCATTTTTTATTTTTCTTCTGTTGATTCCTCCATAGAACAAAGTAACATAAGTGAGTGAACTTGAAATAAAAACATAAACATATCAGATTTGCAATAAATTACCTCCATGAGAAAAATACATTATTTGTCTATGCTTGTAGCCAATATAAAAATTTTACATTAACAGTTACAATTAAATTCACACAAAAATACAAATATTTTGACATAATAAATAAACAAAACTGATGACATTTCTGGTACTAACACACCCATTTAAAAATGTAAATATTTATCTTTCTGTAAGTAAGCGAAGTTAATTTTCAAAGAAGTAATAAATATAGTAGTGATGATAATGACAAAAAGAAAACAATAAACAATAACTGTGGGAGGAGTCCACATCTCACAGTGCGCATGCCGTGAAGACTGATACCTAGATGCCAGGTTCAGCCACCATGCCTTGTAGGCATAAAATACGGAGGATCTAGGTGCGCGTGCTGGTGCACCGTGCTTCTGTTTGACAAAAGTTTGCAGTGGTCGCTATTTGTAGGGAATGTCTGACACTAAATTATTACCTAGATTCCACCATTTTACCATTCTGGCTAAGACGTTTTCTTTCCTAATGCTATCTTATAACCTGGTCCCTTGGAAAATGTCTTAACAGAGTTTGACTGTATTGTGTACTCTGTTGAAAAAGATAAGGCCATTAAGTGGGTTTTTGAACTACTGCTTTAAGCCTACCAAAAAAATTGTGCTGCCAGTATGCGAGTAAATATGGTAGCTATCTCTACGGTTAACAAGAGTCACTACTGCCTTTGTTTTTAGGAGACATTACAGTGCAGGCCTAGGAATCTTGTATAACTGCACAGAGTTCATGCATACTGTAAGGTAGTCTCCTGCGTGCTCACGGTTGAAGTGGTGAGCAGGTGACGAGAGTAAAGAAGACAATGTAATAAAATACACGAGTTCTGTGTGAAAGAGGTTTTCAGACGGATGATGTGGAATGTAACCTGTAATTTTGTTTGGGAAGCGTATGGTGAACGACAAGAAAGTTGGATGTGCGTGAAGTGAATATGTTGCTGCCATCCTCAGTGCCTGCAGCGTACATGTTGGACACATCACTTTCCCGTTGCTCTTGTCCTCTTACAACCCCCCCCCCCCCCCACTTTTCGTGTGCACCTATCACGCTGAGTATGAGTAACGAACGAATTAGCTACTGTGTCTGACATCACGAGAGTAGCTGCTGTTGTGTGTGTATGCAGCAGTAAGTGGTGTGCGAGTAGTCCTTCCTAGTGGCAAACTGTTCATGGTGCATGGAAAAATGTAAATTCTTTAAGCATTTCAAATTTATGTTTTATGTTTTTTTTACATTACAGAACTTAAAATATTACATACATATGTATACATAAAATATAAAATTTGGGGTTGAATTATGTTACGTTGTACTTAAGAATTTGTATACATTATCCTTGTTAAACGGGATGTAAAACAAGTGACAGGCATAACATGCATAATCTCATACAGGTCATTCCACGTTAGGTTTTCAAAACTGGTCATTTATACCTCTAAATTTGAAATAAAGGTTACATGAGACGTTCTCGCCACAGTTAAACAGTAACTTTTATTCTTTATTAGAAACTGTTGGAAGTACTTAATATAGGCTAGATACCGAAGTTGGGTTTTTCTTTCTGGGTCATTTGGCATCTGAAATGTAGCTAAATGTAGTATTATTTTGCACTACTGCAGTTTCACATACAAGCTACTGTGCAACTGTGGGACACGTTATTGTAGTTGTCATTTAGAAAGCAATCTTGGATAATACCTAATTGTAGAAAATCCTTATCAGTTAATAATCTGTGAGGTGTACATTCAGTCCTACTTACACCACTACAACAGCTGTAATTATTCACTTCTTACCTGTTCTATACCTGCTTAAGGTTGTTACCTGGTTGGACATGTTATGCACATTCGAGGCCTAGAAGTGCGGAAGCAGTAAGATTGACACAGCATATGCATACCAACAATGGTATGTCTTTTGAAAGATTCTGTGCCAAGATTTACATATTAAAAAAGACTGCCATTTTTTTCTATTAGAAAATATGTTTTAGTGAGCATTGGTGAGCCTTAAAGGGGTGTATATATGTGTAACATTCGTTGAATGCAATTCTTAAGAACACATCACTCATACTTGATAAGAAGTTTTCGATTAAAGCTCAACACATTGCTCACAGGCCTGAGCAGGTGACCAAATTAAAGTGGGATCTGTGAATATAGATACTGATTTGTAAATTTGAAACTGTCTTTGTACTGGCTGCAAGAGTTGCTCACAGTTCACGTAAAGTTTTTATTGGTTCTTATATTTATACAAACCAAAAATCTAAATTTGTGTGTAACACTGTGATGTTTTTAATTTATTTACAATATAATCTAATTTCAATTTTTTTTCTTTCATCTACTGTTCATTTTTCATTCTTCTGCAAAATGTCTTTGTGAACCATACCTATAGTTTTATTCTTGACTACTGAATATTACTGTAATTTCTTTTTTGCGTAGAACGATTCATGCATGATGTTCTATCAGCTTCTTTCCACATTATCATTTTCACATATTTTGTGTAGATTGGAATAAAATGTTTATACTTCTACAAAAATGGTAACAAGTTGAAAAAATTATTTTGGGTGAAATTGTTTTTTTATTTACCCGGACATGCAAGTGTGCACATGTACATTGCCTACTTCCAAGCAATTTCGTGTAACTTTTACAATGTAATAACAAGAAAAAGACTATTTTTTATAGTTGGCGTAAACACATATATTCATGTGCATATTTTTACTGTCTTTTTGTACCACTAATGCAACAATACGAGTTTCTGCTACTGACAAATATAAAAAAAATTAAAGTAAACACCTTTCAGATTCCTAGAATAATTAAGTTTTGTTGTACTTATTTTTAGTGCATTGGAGCTGGTCATACAATAGGGAAAATGTTTTCTGATTGGCATGGAAAAGACATATGCAAGACCTGATAAAGTTCTTCTATTTTAACTTTGTAAAACTTCTTTATTAGAAAAAGTGTTCACATTAGACATTATCACATAGAAACAGTAACTCCGATTTGATATTCGAAACTATCTTAGGAGCTAATAATTATATTGATATATTTCTTTTACCTCAATTTGTTGCTAAAATAATGGAAAATATAGCTTTATTTTAAATTAATGACATATCAGGTGTGAACGTTTGTGAAACTGCATAACATTATATAAAAGTCAGTAATGACATTGGAAAGCGCAATAAACCTTTGAAATTCCTCCATAGTACGTAATCTATTTTGTGTAGTTTTTTCCTATATTGATTGTACTCTTTAGCAGGAATTGTAAATGGTTTCATCTTGATTCTATGCCTCCTTGAATAAGAGCATTTTAAGATAGTGCATAGCAAACGGGAAACAATATTGGCAAAGGCTATAGAGTGTTTCACGCTTAGAGTGCAGTACATTCGCTTTCTCTATTTAATGCACGGTAACTGTCATAAGTACTGTCCTTGTTTTGGCGCATGCTGTTACCAAAAGTCCTCAAATGTTCACATTGTTGCTTAGATCTTAAAATTTTTGCATATTGTGCAGCATTGAAATGTGCATCGAGTGATATAGGTGTGATTTATCATTTATGCCATTTTAAGAGGTTGAAAAAATTAAGAAACCAATAATATTTTGAACTCTGTAGTTTTCATGCATCCTTAAATATATCACATCATTACTTATGAATCAAAAGCAAAATTGTATCCAGATTTATGTGGTGTGTCATTTCATATATTTTTACGTTATGTGCGTGTTCAAACAAACTGAAATGTCAAAAAGTTGGTCAGTGAGAAACTTTTGTACTATTAAAGTTAGCTGGGGGATGAAAGGGAGGAAGGTGTTCGTAATGAGCTAAATGTATTTTTAAAGCAACCCCATCTCAATAGCTTTAGCCATTCTCTTGTGTATAGATGTGAAATGTTTGGCGTATTATTAGAAACAGGTGTTTTCGGTGAAAATATTTGTCTTATTTCGTCACTTTTAAAAAATAATTACTGTATATTTTTTGCTATTTTTTCATCATTTTTGTCAAGAATTTTGTAAATTTTAAAGATGAAATACAGGGTTTTTGAACACACTGTAAAATCATTTTATAAATACCTTGCACTTTCTAATACATATAAAAATGTTAACACCTAGATACAGATTGATTAAACATTAAGAGCCACGCATAAACAAAATATCAGTGCATGCACAAAGTAACACAAATGCTAATTCATTCATACAAAGATGATACAATCCATAATTCACTTGAAATAACACATCAAAAATTAAAGGAAGAGAAATTGGCGTAATATAATTTTAAAACATATTTTACAAGTGAGGACAGTAGGAAACATACACTCAGTCAGACATTCCCCAATGTTAACATTATTTCCATGTTTTCAGGAACCAGGTTTGTTCTGTTGTCAGTCAGTCATGATGTACATTGAAAATGATCTTTCAGAGTCAACATTGCTTGTATCCACAGTGACTTTATAGCAGCATTTACAAACCTATCATGATCAGATTTTAATGACAAAAGAATTGAAATTATGTCAACATCTTTCCCTGCTTTGCACAAATTAGAGGCTTGTTCACTAAACACAAGGTATGGTACAATAAGTTCAGCAGTTGAAAGCTCCTTAAGTATAGGAATTTTTTTTTTTTTTTGCAAAAGCGCAAACATCATTATTTTGTACACTACATTTCACTATGCTTCTGGGATCAAAAAGCTGCCCGATTGCAGAAAATAATTCATTTGCGCTGTCAGAGTCAATCAACTGATTCAATTTATGTAGACTTTTTACACCAACAGACTTCAACAAACATGTCATTTGCATCTGACTCTGTTTTGAAAGTTTGAAAAGTGTAGCTGTTGTTTCACCAAAAAAGAACCCATCTTTCAGCAAGGTGAAGCTCTTACACTAGTCCCTCAATTTTGAGTAGAGCATGTGTGCAAGAGGTACATTGCTGCTCTCTAATGTTAACAGCAAGTTGCAACATTGTGAACAGTGTTCAACCAGCATTCCCGCTTGACAGTGGAGTTTATCAACATCACACGGAGTCAAAGTCTTAAAATAGTTGACAGCAACACTTTCTTCCTCAACACGTGCAACAAACTCAACTATGTCATGTAAATATCCACGCACATATTCTATACTTTTGAACCACAAGTTCCATCTGGTGATCACAGGGATGGGGAAAAGTTTTGTCTTATTACTATCATCTTCATACTTTTCTTTCAAGAATTACATGTAGGCATGTTTCCTTTTTCGAGTGTTCATAAATGAGTGTGTAGTTTGGATGACACAGTTGTTCAAAACACTTAATTCTACAGCCCAAATGTTGCCTACCAAGTTTAATTTGTGAGTCCAGCACTGTGTGCACTAAATCTTCTGGCACTAAGATTCTGATGGCATTTATACACTTCCCCATGTATCTTGCCGAATCTGACGTTATCGATACAATGTTTCCATAGTGAATCCCTAACTTTTGAACCACATCCACAATGGCATGAGAACATTCAGTAGCATTTGCATTTGTTAGGATTTGTACACCCACAACCAAAAGTTTTTGAGTAGACTCATCTCCACGGCCGAGCACTTTTATGAGTACTACAAACACAAAACACACACTGTCCCTTATCTGTTCTTTCACCACAGAGAATTGAAACTCCTTGATCTTTTACAACTTCTTTCAACCTTTGTTCCTCCTCACAAATAATTGTTGGAACATAACCTTTGCATATCCAACTGGAGGTAGGCAAGTCTCCAGCACGGCAATTAAAAATATCATCATTTCATTTTTAAAGCAAAATGAATGGAACTCTGCATGTTCTATGAAAATATAAGCTACGAAACTTGTTTAAAAATCAGTGCATTAAAATAGGCCAACCATAATAATTCACACTGATAAAATGAGAATCTGCACTTTAGCTTTAGGCATTTATGTAAACATGTAACAAATAACATTCAAAACCATTTTTAAATTTTTACTTTCAGAATATAAAATCGGATAGGTCAGTTAGTCCAACCTAACCTAGGCCTAAATTTGGTTTCTATATAAAAAAAATCAGCATGGCATGGTTAGTTTTTTCTCCACAGATACAAAAGCCCACCTTGTAGCTGTGTAATATTTAAAGTAGGTAGGCCTAACAAATAATATTTCTCGTACATGTGGTTTTATTTATAAAAGTTTACACATCCAACGAACTAAACTAATAAATACCTACCTTCAATATACTTGTTCATCCATTCGCAAAATTTCGGATGACCCAATTTTCCAATTGGGAATGATTAAAAGATATGTGATAATTTCTTAATGAAGTGCTCATTACAATTCATGTAGTGAATTAATATCAGTGGAGTATGTGAATTGTTTCTTATTTTAAAGGAAAAGTAATATATCATTACTAGGGAAAATTCCTAGAAAATGTTTTATTATTTACCAGATTCTTCCCAACAAATTCAGCACTAAATGCAGCCAGGCAAAGCAATAGCTCTGCGAACATTATAATTTTCGAATTATTGAGCTTTAAAAATGCCATATTTTCAAACGCCACCACAAACATTGAAAACACGTTCTTATTGGCCAATACATTTATGATGTAATCTTACTTGTTTTGGTTAGCCACCGGATGCCAGGCACTAATGTGAGTATTGGAATTTTTCACTGACTTAAAAAACTGATAAAGTTTAGCAAACCCTGTTACGTAAAAGTTAATTCAGGGAATGCGCTTGTTGTCATGTGCTCCTCGCCTGAGGCCATCCACAAAGATCAAACTTACACAAAACTAAAAATGTGAAATACACCCTATGGCCTTTAAATTACATCAATAAGTTATTTACATAAAGTTCATGAAATACATTGCTGAACAAAATGAGACTAGTCTGAACTCTCTACGACAAAATTGACTGATCAATGTCAATAACTTATTACGTAATTATGAAAATTAAGCTAACACAAGCCCTATGTAGCCCACCGCAGTAATTATTGATTAGTTACAAATTAATTTGTTTTAAGATTGACAGCTCCATAGCCTCGCAGGACTAAAGTTCATCCACAGATCTTGATGTTAGAAATTATACCTCAATAAATAAGAAAAATATTTATTTAAGATAAAATCTTGGCGAACAAATGATGCACTTACACTCAGAAAGCCGGACAGACTCATCACTTTGACCAGGCAACTTATGAATTGTGGGGCTTCACTTCACACTGCACACAATATCAAATTAAACCAAAGTGACTGGTTGCTGCCTTAGTGAGTGGGGGCTCTTTGTGTGGGCCGGCATTGTGGTAGGTGTTAGACTACACTGGGGTCGAGCAAACTACATCAAAATTAAAAGAAAAAGCAGGAAAACATGGCTGGTGAGGCCAGGTGACTTTACAGTGATTGTAGATTTGGTAGTCAACATCAAAGATTTATTTCACTTCTGTTGAATTTAAAGGAGTGAAGACAGCAATGCATTAGTAGCTCTCACACATTGCGACGTTTTATTTATAGGTTTGAGTTTATGTAAATTTAATTTAAATTCCAGAGAGAGATAATAACTTAATATGAATTTTGATGTTTCAGATCCGGTATACAATCATAAGTTTAGATTTGAAAGGTCAGCCGAACTAAGTTCATATGCATACAAAAAATGAACCTATCTTGTTAATAGCTGGAATGCGTTTAACCAAACCTGGCACAGACTATGATCTAACATTCTGGTTGCATGATTCGGTAAAATAATATGGTAGATCAATTATTTTAATACAAGTAAATTTTTTCTCTCAATAATTTTTACGTTTCTCGTGAACGGCATTGAGAGCTGTGCTGCCATCTTGGGGCAAGTTTCGCAAGACCCCGCCCACCCCACAAATAATCGACCAATCACGGGTGCCTTGAGGGGCCGCGGTGGCTGAGGGATCAAAATTCCCACCTCCCACCAAGGCGATCCTAGTTCGATTCCCGGTGGGGTCAGTCTCCAGATTTTCGTGTGTGGGAATCATGCCGGACGATGCTGCGGGTCAACTGGTTTTCTAGGGGATCTCACTTTTCCCCTGCCCATTCATTCCGGTGCTCCTCCATACCCACATCATATCACCCATCACCAGTTCTAAAGACCTTGATGTTGAGCACGGCTAAAACCTCTTCACTCATTCACGGGTGCCTTGAACTCGCCTATTGGCTAATGAGTTGGCCATAGCCAGTGGAACAGGCAAAACACTACAGCTGCAGAGATTTCGTCACAAACTGCTAGCTACTGACTGGAATTTTTAACTTAAAGAACATTTTATTTTATGCCAACCGTGTCATGTTGTACACAATACAGTATTGCATACGTAAACTGTATTTTTTTCGTTAATAGCAGACTATTAATTCTCTTCTTGAAGCTTAAACCATGCAATACGCCTTGATTTATCAGACGGTGCTGAAGTTAAGATTTTATTCAGAGTAAATTGCATTCTATTGCTGCACAAACAAACTACTATCCACATTTATACTCTTTGAAGTTCAAGCCAGACTCAATTTTACTACATAAACTACTATATTTAGCGCAATTTCACGACTTGAACCCATGTTGTTGTAGTTTGTGCATTACGTACATCAAAATGTACAGTATTGTGACGTCATAGGGACGTCAACATGGCGATTCATATTTTTGCAGCACAAAACAGACTGCTCGTTTTATTTAAGTTTTTCTATAATTATATAGGTGGAAAGAAGGAAAGTATGGTACCGTTGTTCATTAAAATAAACGCACTTTTAAATAAACGTATGATTAAAAATAGGAATTTTCCCTATTGCATATTTTGAAGCATTATGTTATGCAAATTATAATATCGATTAGAATAATAAATAATATAATATTTTAAAGCTCAAAGTTCTGAAGTAGTGCACCTCCCGAACTTCGTAACGTGACTGCGATCTGGCAACAGCATGTGTCGTAAGCTCTGTACTGCAATCTAAGGTTGAGACGCTCTATAGTGTTCCACACTTTCGCCATGAATTCCCGAAAGTAGGATATATTTTAAACCGATCACCCCAGTTTCCGTGGACACTGGAGCATTTTGCTGCAGTTTATTATCTTGTCACCTAATATAATTATTCTGGAAGTTTTACTCTTTTCTCTCAGAGCCTTTCCCTTTAACATCTGTAACATCTTCATGGATATAACCGTAGATATTATTTTTAATTAAAAAATGTAAATTTCTTGTACTTTATAAAACACTGGTAACGTGATATTTGATTGCTTCTTTTCTCAGGAATGTAGAATGTATTTTCTATAGACTAAAAATATTTTTGTACTTTTACCTTTTAGGATGATATTTTTTTGCAAGTACTGTAGCTATAAATATTTAAATCACATTTTCAATATTGTTGTCAAACCTACTAAAACATATTTTTGTAAAATTATGTCTTGAAATGGTTTTTGTAAATGTAAAAAATTAAAATTCTATAGGCTGGTGCTAAAATTTAATGATGGTACATGTGATTTCCCATTTATATAATGTCAGACTACATTTGGTTTACATCTTGACTGTTATCAGACGGATAGAAAAAAATTCACAGTCATTCCGTCAAACAATTGTGCACATCTTATTGTAGTATTTTTGTAGGATGCTTGTTTTTGCATTACGCATGTCAACCAAATTTGTATTTATGTTATGGACAAAACTTATGATTTTGCTAGTCTCTACTGTATTTGATTTATAAAACCATTTCTCCCCTTCAAAAGATGTTTATTTTTAAAATTTTAGCTTTACAAATGTTGCTTCTGAGACACAGTGAGTGGCAACTGTAGCTATGTTGTGTGTCAATTATTCACTTTTAAATAGGGCATTACTGTCTTAAGTACCCCTAAATTATACCACTCTGGTTACAGCTGTTTGAAAGCAAGCAATAGTTCTGAAGTAATAGTTCAGAACTCAGGTGCTAGGAGCTAGCTCGCCAATAATAACAAAGTCCAGACAACCACCTGGCCTCAATACTAGATAATCCAAACAATACACCAGCACACCCTCAAACCCTCACAGCCTATCAAATAGAATCTTTCTCCCATGCCCTAGTTCACGTACTGGCCACTAGGGACACCTGCTTCCACTGCCGCCATAGTGTGCCTGCCTCTACTTCTCGGCTGATGAAACCGACTTAAGTCAGTGAAACATTGTGCAACCGTGCACTCGTGCGATTTTGCATTCATCTCTTTCATTGCGTTTCTGTCAAGAAGTTGTGCCCGTTTCACGACACAATTTATTACTAAATAAGCAAAGGCATGTATCGTATCACACAAGCGGGTCGCCAACGGCAACGGGCCTGCTAAGGCCAAGTATCCTTGTTACCCCCACACCCACAGTCGCAACACACGCCACTAATGGCAGATCAAACAGGGCACTCAAGGTACTACACTACTTCCAGGGATACTCTC
>PNEQ01060126.1:0-39797 GCA_003012365.1 Medauroidea extradentata | reverse complement strand
TTTTTTTTTTTTTTTTTTTTTTTTTTTTTTTTTTTTTTTTTTTTTTTTTTTTTTTTTTTTACCTTTGTGTAGAGATCCACGTGGTGTCCAGAGAACAAAAAAGCAATACTTTCGATTTGTAATATGCATTTGCCCCTGTACTTGGTACATGTACATATGTTCTTTTTTTTTAAATCATTTTGTCGTCTACAATGTTACAAAATGTAACTTTCTTCTCTTTGACTGCTTCTTCTGGTGTTAGCTTTGAGGCTCCAGCAGGACATTTAACTTCAAGAATTTCATCAACTCCAACAAGACCATCAGACGATGCCGCGAGCCATGGGCAATCCTGATCGACAAATAAGCCACATCGAACTACCTTCTCACCACTGTTAACTTCAAAATCCTCAATAGCATTTCTTTCATTTTCCAAACTATATCTCGTGGCAGCTGTCCCAGAAAACTTGCTGTACAAAATATTTACAACAGACTTAGCTCGTTTGGTGGATGTCTTCATTTTACAAATTGTACCAAAGTGAGATGCTGTCAGTCGCTTGAGACTCTCCACTTTCCAAAGAAGAGAATCACTTTGACCCTTGGTGACAATTTGAAGATCATCTGGGTCTTTATCTGTTAGATGCAGGCGGGCAAGAATCTCTGCTGTCTTTTTCGCATAGACGTCTGGCTCCATGTCGGGCAATCCTACTTCAACACAGCCGTACTCGTTGTCAGGACTTGACATCTGTAACTTCCTGCGCTTCAATTTTTGTGGGTTGTCAATTCTCCTGCGCTTTATTTTCTCGGCTGAACGTTCCCTACGCTGTATGTGAGCTTTAGTAATATTTCCAGGACTGTGATTTGTTAACCCTTTATGAATAAATTACTGCGTTTGAGGGCCCGAGTTGTAAGTAATTACAGAGAAGTGACTTCTGGTTTGATAACCTCCTCTCAAAGAAAAATTTACTCGCTTACTAGAAATGTACTTGCAGACAACATTATTGAAAGACTCTGCTGCATTGGTATTGACATTGTGTAAAAGACTTGCAGCATAATGCGCAACAATATTTCGAGCTGCTATTATTTCTTGCTACATCCCTGCTTTCTTTAGAGGTGGTACGAGGTTTTCTTCTTTCTCCTTAGAACCACTGCTGAAATAACCTCTTGACTCACATCCTGTATGCTCATCAAATACATGGTATGGTCATTATAAATATTATGTTTTAGGTCTTCTATTTTTTTTGTCGGTTGCTAAATCATTTTGAGCATGCCTGTGATGAATATCGCCTGTCACTGCTGATCGAAGACGAAGTTGTCTGTCAGATACTGCCTTTCGCAGAACAGGAGAAACGGGACCATTTTCATTTTTTGTCTTATGTGCGATACCGCGAATCCTTCGAAGATAATTTCGCAGTATGTGATTACTACAGTCAATTTTAGTGATAGTAACGTTTGGACCATATGGCTGAGCTTTCACCAACTTATTCATTATACTGCTGTCACCATCTCCTGAAATACGATATATTGTATATAAAAAATTATAACTTTCAAAACACCAAAAAAGGTAAATTTTTGTTTCAATCTGAATTTATAAAAAAAGTTCACATAACAATGGCTACTAAAACAATGTGTTTGCACAGTACAACGAAAACTATCACATGTTGAGATAAACTATTATTACAGAATAAAAATTGCAACTTTTATTTTAAGAGTTGGTTTCTCTAGTTATATTGAAAAACTAATAAATCCTATAAAATTTGGTCAATATAAGTTCCCTACTAATTTACTTTAAGGTCGTTCAAGTATGAGAAAACAATAATTTTATATTTTCACGAAACAAAGTTTGTTTTGTAAACGTTCCTTAGAGTAAATTTTTCTCTTATATATATTATTATATCTACCTTAATTTTCCTGAAACAGCCCACAGAAGTCAAAATATGCTTGTTACACCAACATGTTAGCCGCAAAAACCAAATAACTAAATACAATTAAATAATTTACAGTGTAAGTACAGTTGGCAAATCATAACATGTCGCCTCTCTACAGGCCAGAATTCTAAGTCCCACTTTGGGTATCTTCGGCAGCGTACAGTAATACACATCGGCTAATAACGGATCTGTATTAGTATACAGGCCTAAGGGAAAGTGACATGATCCACGTTATATTTCAACTAGTTTTCGCTTTGGAAGTGTTCCCGTTGCATGACAGAGCTTGATATCTTTATACAGAGCATGGTTAGTCAATCAAATCATAGAATGGCTTAACAGTGACCTTTAGAGCACGCACACATTATAATATATATATATATATATATATATATATATATATATATATATATATATATATAAAATGAATGATATAATGGTTCCAAGTGTCTGAATACGTAATACTGCGGAGTGGTCCAGTTTTAAGAAAATATTTCTCTCATTTACACAATTCTACATATACAGAAATTGTTTTCAAGCTATCCAGATATTGACTTTCTTTATTGCCCACGTAGATCAAATTTCTAACCAATTGATGATGTTTGGGCAATGTTGAAACGCACAGTGACAAGAATGTGGCCAGTCCCGCCACCAAACTCACAAGACGCTCTTTAGAACGTAATTAATAAAGTTTGGGAGGAACTTTCTAGGAGTGAGGGCAACTTTAGATCCCTAGTAGACTATACCAAGACGCTTCACTGAAGTAATTGAATATAATCGTACAATGGACCCTATACTTAATACCCTAGAACTTAATCGGTTTTTTAGGACTGCCCAATTTTTTTTGTTTTGATGATATCTGGTTTAAATAACAAATTTTGTCCAAATAGAAAATATAAAATAAAGTATTTATATCGGGTTTAAGCCTATGTTCCACTAAGGAGTTCATGCTTTGTTTTAAACACTAGGTTACGACATTAATGAAATTTGTAGCCATAAGAATGCTAACATGTGATATTTTAAGATATCGCATGATGGTTGCACTGCAGTAAAACTTGTAACCAAATATATTTAATACACGATATAAGTAGTGTCACCTGACGGTTATTGTTTACTAACTGTAGAAAACTGAGTTATTGGATAACTATAAAATAAAGTAACAACTATGGTTTTAATATTGATAAGAATACACCAATTAATTCACATTTTAAAATTGTATATGTAAAGATGATTTAATGTGATGTATGTATCGTAGGTGGACGAGGTTTACTGTTTCATTCATACTCAGTAAGAAAGGAAAACACCTTAATATAAAAATATCCCTCATACCGAAATTTAAATATTTATTTCAAAATTTACACGACGTTTTATTATGCTCCGCAATTTTACATTGTATTTTCCAATAACATACACATATGTGTATGATTTTGCATGATATGAAAACATACGTCCTGGAAGGGAAGAGGACTTTCTCTGTCCATAATACTAACTCATTTATGTAAAAACTCTCACTATAATAAGCGAGTGTTAGTCCATTAAATCTACTTATACATATTTCGAAGCAAATACGTATTTCTTTCAGTAGAACTGAATTCCTTTTTTTGTTATTTAGCAGCCATTAAAACCGATGCGTGTCTCGTCAAATTATTGTATGAAATTATCTCAAATCTCTTGCTAAATCAGTAGTATGTTATAAATAACCTAATATGAGCTGGAAATAGCAGTCCGCGCAAATATATTTTATTGTGAAAAGGTTTTACATTATATGTTTTCAAAATTAAATTGTTTTTACACTCACCTGTTCCTATTCAGGGGATTTAAAACAAAACATTTTGCAATATTTGTATGTATTACTTAAAATACGTCATGATTTAAATGGCTGTGTTTGTCTGTACCGTCTAACGGCACACTATACAACTGGGTCGGAATCCCGAAAGGTCACACAAAATGAATGGGTACATGAGTGGCAAGTTCGGTTACAAAAATCACCATTTATTAGGTGCGAATAAGTACAACAAGCACACGAGCGCAACGACAGCAATACAAAGCAGGTACATACATCATGACGTCGCAGAAAGCGATTCTTAAGCAGGGCTAAACCAAAATACATTTAACGGACGGTCCCCATCGACACACCGTCGGTCAACGCGGTCGAAAAACAGTTTAAATGCAAAGGAGTAGACGCGCGATTTACTGCACTGGTAGCCGAAGCACCCAGCACGTACGACTCACAATAAACAAAATCAAAACGCAAACTGAAAACTTACCATACGCATCGTAACCGGCGGAGTGTCAATGAAGGAGCAGCCCGAACTAGCCCAGTCGAAGGCGGCGGCGAGACTGCCGGGAGTTAGCTTGCTCGAGAGGCGGAAGGCCGGCCGAGCGTCACAGGTAGGGGAAGGGATGGAAAAGGGGAAGAAGGGAGGGAGCACGAAGACAGCCGACGGGACCCGAAAGCGTCCGAAGTAGCCGAGAACGACGACGACGACAGTTCACAGCTTACACTGGCGACCACACACACGAGCACATAAGTTCCAGAAAATATGGCTGGGCAAAGTAACACAATAGATTTCTGTGCCAAGGAGCCCATTACAGGATAAGTTCTGGACATGACCGAACCCTCAGTTCAAGTCAACAGCCAAAAATATGGGAAATAAAGCTTACACATGAATGCCGACATTTTATTTGTTCACGTCCACACTTCTTGGCTGTCCATCTACAATCTAACCTTTGCCTTAGGTCCTTTAGAGGCATCTACTACTGTTTGATTTATCAAAATATCTGATAGTTATAAATACACGTCTTTAATTCTGCGGTGTGCGCATGTCAAATTTTAACTCTGCATTTTACCTTACAGGTAATGAGCGCCTTAAACTTGCAAACATATGGAATTTCGCCAATATCGCTGAAAATATTATCTGGAATTTAATAAACATGTTTTGTAAACAAATAAATGTAACTATATATTGACTACGAAATAAATACACTACATGCTTAATAATTTTACCAAAGAATTTGAACTTGCTTCACTGAGTCCAGTCTGATGTGTATTGAGTTTTCTGCAAGCCAAAAAAGCGGGATCATCACTGGAAGCTTTATCAGTTTATTTAGAATACGAGTTTTAGACCTTTTAGTCGGCAACAAGATGACATAACATTTTTATCTGATATCAGTACTGTGTTTTATCAACTTGAACACGAAACATTTACTGTCTCCCCAATAAGGAATAAAATATTTATTCTCGTTTCTAAGCTGTAATATTAAATAAATTATATTAAATCAACTTACAAATACCCAAGTAATTTTGTTTATAGAAGTTTCTAATTGCAATAAAAACAGTTATAACCCTCAATAAAATATTTATTCCCCGTATTTTGCAGTACTGTCCCACACAATACGATAAATGCAATATTATAAATGTTTAACATATTCACACAAAAATTTCACAAGCAGGGCAAAATGAAATGAACGCGACAAATAACATTATATCCACATGAGTCAGCAGACTTAAATATTCAAGGAATGCTATGATGTCTACAACCTCGCATCTTTACAAATTTTACTACAAAACGTTTGGTATGCTCTGGAATTAGTCGTTTATTTCATTCCATTTATTTGCTTACAAATGTTTCAGTCGGTACATACAAAAAGTATTCTGTTAGTGTTAGCATGACAATGTGTAAGAAGGTGGGCGACGGCGCTGGAAATCCAATACGTACGAGATCCATGCGCACTTATCTCCTGCAGATTAGGTCAGCAGTGTGGCGGCCGCATCAGCAACGATACTGGCACCGTGCACGGCGTACTATCACTTCCATTTTGAACCTTCCTTCCTAACACGAGCCTTGCGACGGAGGAAGGTTCAAAGTGAAAGAGAAAGGATGGCGGCGGCACCTTACGGGCATGTTCTAACACCGAATAATGCTTTAGTAATCCCTCGAGGACATCAAGACTTTAAGCGAAGACACTATCATTTTATCTTACGTGACGAAAGGCAAAGAGTCGCTCTACAGGTTTATAATATTCAGAATATCGTGAAAATGATTACTCTTACATAAAAATCAGCGTCAAAAGTCCCGATTCGGTCACTTTCACACTCAAAAAAATACTTGTTAGGGATGATAACAGTTAATGGCAATATTATATACCTGTACTAAGATCCTTAAATGCTTTTCGAAGCCTAACCACGTGACAACATGTTGAATGGTTTTCGAATGAAATCAGGATTGTTAAAGGTCTGCGCACCTCTTCACGATTCTAGTAGACTGCGCCCTTAAGTAGGCTATAATACATGCTTGAAACCTATTCTTCAATTTTTGACGCAGCCTTTTTATTATATGAAAGTGATACTATGTAAACTGATGGAAGCCCAAGACGAAAAGAAGATCCAGATAATAACTGCCTTGCTGAAACAATTATTTACTTTAAAATTTTTGTTGTGATGACCATAATATATCTGGTATTTAACTATTTTAAACTTCTACTTTCATACTGTGTGTGAGAAAGAAGTATTTACGTACTTAATTTAAGGATTTTGGATTACCATCTGTAATGGATACAAAATATTTCAATTTTTTTTTAAATTTTAGTAATGGCATTGTGTGTTAATATTTGGACAAACATTGATAATAAATTTTGGATTCACGCGTGTAAAAATAGTATTAACCGACTACGCACCAATTTTTATGTAGAAAATCTTTTCCAGTTTTAAAACAGCTTTGCATAAAGTATTTTAGTCTTATATGCATTATTTTATTAGTGTTGACTTTATAGGAGTAAAGTACTTTTTGTGGTACAATTTTGTTTCAAATCTGAAAAAGTTTAAGCATATTTTACTGATAAATTACAATTGATGCATAGTCAAGTTGATGTATAATACCATCCAAATAACAAATACGTGCTGATATCTTCTTCTGGTGCTTGACCAAGTAGTGTTTCTTGTATTTTCCTCTCTATTCCGGTCATGATCTGTTTGTTTGTATTCTTATAGTTTTAAAAACTTATGCATTCACGTTCTTCTTTTATGATCATATAGGAGTAGTAGTAGAATTGTTAGCTAAAAGCACATAAGGAAGTGTGGCTAGAGCAGTCGCTTCCTATCAGGGCAGTTCAGGATCAATTCGCATTCGGAATTGTGCCGGACAATGCTGCAGTTTGGGGGTTTTCTTGTGATCTCCCATTTCCCTCATTTCTTCATTCCTGCGCCACTCGATACTCACCTGATGTAACCCCTCACCATTGCTAAAGACTTAGGTAAATGTTAAGCACTGACAAAAATCACAAGACATGATAAAAAGAGTTTTTTTTTTTTATTTAAAAGATGTGCTAATTTGTTTTTCTCGTAGTGTATATATTTGTAGAATGAAAGGAAAAGAAACATTTTGTTTTTGTGTTGATAACTCTTTTGTGGGACAGAAAGAGGTGGTGCTGTGTATAGGAAAACACTGAACTTCCATTTGAGGGTACTTGGTTTGATTTCTGGACGGGTTATCCTGATCCATGATTTTTCCAAAATCACTCATAATGAATTCTGAGATGGTTCCTAGCTATGTGTTGTAGCTACGTATTTCCATTCCAGTTTCATGTCTGTTCATGCCATTGACATTATTGATGATGAGGCTTCAAGCCCTGTGTACCTAAATATTAATGTACCTTTTCTACGTTGCCATGCAACAGTGTTGAAATTGTGTGTCTCAGAGCCAGATTGCTGAGCTAAAGGCAGCTCAGGCTCCAGGGGCCACGGCTCTCCGCTCTGCACTTCTGGACCCAGCCGTGAACCTCTGCCTTCAGCGGCTGGCGCAGCAGTTGGCTGCATCTCGAGCCAAGGTGGAAGAGACTCAGAATGAGCTGAGTGCGTGGAAGTTCACACCTGACAGGTGAGGTATGCAGAGACTGGTGCTGGCTCCTACCGGACAGCTTGTGTGATTCTGCGAGAACACTTACTGTGTTTCCACCTCAAGTCAGCAGATAACATCTCACTTGATTTTATCAATTTATGATTTACGCTGTCAACATAATATGAAAGAAAACTGTTTTCTTCAACGAATAACCAGTTTTCATTGCCACAACCAAAAATAAATGATCACAACTAAAACTTTACTATGCCAGACATATAAACAAAAAAAAATGTTAAGAGAAGCATAATAAAATTAATTTATTTAGTAAGTCAACCACATGCTACTAGGTAATTTTTCACATGCATCGCTTTGTTATTAGCATAGGTTATTTGGTATTGGCATAACATATCTGTGTTGGACAAACTTGTTTACTGTTTATGTTTTTTACAGAGAAAATTATAGTAACTTGGGAAATATATTTAATGAAACAGTGAAATGTGCCATGAAGACAATTCTTGTGCATCAGTTATGAAGCTGGTTGTTTGTTATATAAAAGGAAATTTAATATAATAGCCTAATAATTAGGGATGTGCTGGTTCCAGACCTTTGGGGAAATTACCAGAAAAAAAGGGCTACTGGAAATCTCGGGTGAGTAAAACTTTTCTTCAAGAAAAGTTGATACTGCAAAAAAAAAGTTTTAATTTACAAAATTTCTTACAATATCCCAAGACAAAGAACCACCTTTAGGCTTCCAGAACAAAGAACCACTTTTATGCTCCTGAGACAGAGAAATCAGGATCCACTGCAGTTATGGAAAGAGAAATGCACGTATTTTTCATTTTTGAGCAATTTGACAAAGTGCTATCTTGGTATTCCAGCATTTGAAGCATGAAGTGAGAGAATGTTCTCAACAGCTGGGAAAATTGTTACCATTAATTTAGAGTATAGGTGGTTCGGAATAAAGTGAGCACTAACAAACCCCTGCTTAAGTTGTATTTTCAGACAAGTTATACGTATCTTTATGCGTGTAATGGCTAACGACTGGAAATATCTAACCTCTCTGAACACGTCACTTGATGTTTGCACGTATAAGATAAATTGTGCAGCCAATAGGAATCTAAACAGTTTGATAAAAAAAGTTTATTAAATATTTAAAGTACAATTATGTCATTTTTGGATTATTTTGTTCAGTATTGTATTTAAGTAGGAAAATACATGGAACTATATTGCGTAATTTCGCTGCCAACCATACAAGCAGTAAGGTAACTACGGTTAATGTTGAATTGTATGCAGTAACAGCTAGTGATATTTTTTAAAGGTTAAATTTTTAGTGCTCACTTTAGTCTGAACGACCTGTTGACCATGTTGAAGAACTTGTTTACTTGCATGAAAACAAAGAAGCGTTGAATATTTTAAATGTGTTTCTTTAAGATAGGTTTTTCTTAGTTTTGTTCAAAATGTGTCAATTTAAGCTTATAACTAAATAAAATTTTTTAGCTTAAACAAAAAAGTGTAAGTGTAAGAGTTAGCCATGGTGAACCAAGTATATGTATGTCTATGAATCCCTGAGTATATCTGTTGGTTGTCGGCGCTCGGCAACAGTAGCTTGTGTGTGTGATCAGCCCCCTTGCCTAGCGTCTCTCCCGCCTTGCCCCCACCCCTTCGTGTCTTCGGACCTGGAGGCGGGACAGTTGGTAACCAGCAACGAGTGTGTCATGGCGTGTTCTGGAGAGGCGGCACTCACGATAGGGCTCTTGTCTTGTGTGATGTATTAAATGGGTGTGAATCGAACACAATTTGTTCTTCACTGTAGTTAGGGTGACCTAGCTACCCCCACGAATGCAGTACCGAGCGCGATGGACACCACAAACCCGCACGATCGCGTGATAGACAAGTCTATACTCTATCGTTGCTCCAAACGGTCCCCTACAGAAGGTTATTAACATTTTCCTGATCTTACAGAATAATAGAACTTTGGTAGCATGTTGGCGAGTATCATATTTTAAGGAGCTAGTTTTCTAACATCGAAACAGACTGGTATTATTTATTAATATTACTGAGTGATGTGTTTTGTATTTGTAAATTGGTTGCTGTCGTAAAATTATTGTAGAGTAATTTTATCAATATGTGTGAATTTTAAGTAAGCTTTGTAGCTTTAATAAAAAATAACAGTAACACCATTACAGATTTCCCACCAAGTGACAGAGAAGTGTATTGTATGACATTTTGAGTGATATACAGTGGAACCTCGTTAATACAAACGCTGTTAATACAAGGTTTTAATTAATACGAAGTGTTTTTCTGTCTCCTTGGAATGAGATGAGCATTTAATTATTATCTTTAATGCTCAGTAAAAAAAAATCCTGTACATAAAATAATGTACCTGATATAAAGTTCGCTGGTTTTAGTGGTGTTAAAATTTTTTGGATTTTGAGGATACACAGCCTGAAAAATATATGTAGACACTTTTTAGTTTTTAGTAACACCTGTTAATACAAACCTCAATATTAAAAACTGCAAAAATTTCGGTCCCTTCAGGTTTGTATTAAGGAGGTCCCACTGTTGCTCCCTTACAGAAACTGGTTGGGTGTGTTGGATGCTTCTAGCAGACCTGCCAACTTTTACGGATTGCCCGTAATTTGTACGGAAATCTCGAGATATTACGGTTTTACGGACTTATCTGAAATTTTACGTTATCTTCTGTGTCCCGGCGAAATCGCACAATTTCCAACGCCGTGCTACTTTGAGTACCTTGAATATCGTATTTATGGTATGTGTATCGTACTTTATACTGAGTTATCGTGTTGTAAATAACGAAGTAAGCAGATGATACCGTACTTTCGGGAATAATTGTACTACATCTGTAGCCATTGTACCATATTATTTGTCTCTCGATTTCGAACTGCAGAGTCGTTTCGACAGTCTGTTGTTTTCAAAATGGCGTTGGTTGTGACTCGTCTGTTTACTTGCGTTGTGGTACGCGATTTTTTTGTATTCTGTGAAGCAAATATGCCTTTAATATTGACTATTTGCGCGTACTAATTAAAAAAAAACGTAGCTCGGGAAAATGTGAAGAGAATAAAATCGTAAGAAAGTTTTATCTCGTCGCGTATGTGTAGCCCGGCGACGTTTGGTATGTAAATAATTATTTTAGGCCGTTTACAAACTTTTAATTAATTATTTTGATGGTAGATTTGAGGTCAGGTGCTTCCTGTATCCTCAGTTGCGTATTTAGCGTTCGCAAAACGTAGAAATATAAATAAAAATTAAGACGTGAAAATATAACCTCATAGGCACTGCAGTGCTGTTCTGTATTTACCCAGTTTGTTGTGTTCACACAATCGTCAGAAAACGCGGAACTGTGCGGTACTGGAAATTGATTGATGAACAACCAGGTAATATTAAAATGGCCTTTTGTGTGGAAAAATAAAATTTAAAACTAATCTACAACACCTAACCAAGTAGGCCTACATAGGTTTGTGTAAATGTTTCAATAAATATTTAGAGTTGTATTTGTATTTTATTCTGATACAACAAAGTACTATAACATTCAGTAGTTTATTTCCCTATTTGTTTTCTGTGTTTTATGATGTAAGCAACGGTCACAAATAATTTTATAGTATATTTAAAATATTTGTGTGTTCAATTTTAATGTAAGTAGCTTTGTAAGCCAATATTATTAATACAATTAATTTTTTATAGCAGTTAATCATACACAACACTTTAAATGCCGCGTTTGATTTACGTCTAATTTTAAATATTTTGAAAATCTTACTGGTAAGACTCTTTGGAAGTTGGCAGGTCTGTTCTAGATTAGCCTCTTGTAAAATAAAGCTAATTATTACAATGTATTTATCAACATATGAGACTTCAAAGTACATTTTTTACCTTGACAGGAAAGTACTTATTCCGTTCACAGTCTCAGACATGGAGATTTTTCCGTATTCTAGTCTGTTTCCGAGGGGATTTTTTTTCCCCATTCCGAAATTTCCCGATCAGAAAATTCAGTTTCTGCACATCCCTAGTATGTAATAATATAATAAACAAAATTTCTGTTCAAGGAAGTAAAAATATTAAGTAATAGGTTGTTCTTATGTACACATGGCAGAAATACTTCCATTTCATTGGACAGAATATGTGCATTTGTTAGTGGAGAGTTAGTTAATACATAAGTGTTTTATTAGTGATTTAAGACAGTTGACTCCCTGTTGAATTGTAGTTGTTTACGTTAACTTTTGAGAGTAAGATTTTAATTTTTTTCAGTTCCAATTATTTGCTTTGATTTCGAGATCAAATGCTTAAGGAATTACATTTGAATGAAAATGTTTGTGATTTCATGCAACATTTACCATTTTATTGTTTAAAAGATGTGTACTAATTATGTGAGTAAAACATATTCAATTAGGTAGGTTTATATTCAGCAGGTATGAGTAATAATATTTTATTACAAAAAAGAGTAAGATTTGAGAACTGAAAATAATAACAGTTTTAATCCCTGTTGAAAATTACAGTGTGCAGACTTTAATGATGTAATAATGTGTTTTATTTTTGTTTAGTAACACAGGCAAGCGGCTGATGGCAAAGTGTAGACTTCTGTACCAGGAAAACGAGGACCTAGGCAGAATGGTTTCCAGTGGCCGCCTGGCAAAACTGGAAGGTGAACTTGCTCTGCAGAAGAGTTTCAGTGAAGAGGTCAAGAAATCGCAATCTGGTAAGCAGAGTTATTTTCAACCCTATTAAAAGTTTTAAGAAAAGCAGTAGATTGTAAAAAAAATTTCTGTATAGTACTGTGAAAAAAAAGAAAGAAAGAAAGTGCGCATAGACATTTATTTGTAATGTAAAAATTTATTAATTTAACGTTAAGAACTGTGACATACTTCATCAACTGGTCTTTTTTATTGTTTTAAATTTAAAAAACATAAAAATTATTAATTAGTAAAGTGGATAAACAAACAAAAATGTTGACGTTAGTTACACTTATGAGTGTTCTTTAACCCATTTGCATCCACACACCTTAAGAACTAGAGCGGCCATGGAATCGATTTTTTTTTCTCCCCCCCTTAATAGAAGCCGGTTTATAAAATTTTACTAGTAATTTGATTCTGTAATTAAACTTTCAAAATTGATTCCCGGTACAGAAAAAAATTTTTATAAGATTTTTTTCAATCAATTTTTTGTAATTTCTTGATAATTTTTCTCATACTAATTGATATAAAATCTCTGACTATTCATATTAAATATATTTTCCCATTATATTTGTACATTACTTTTAATATATCTCCGCAAGAAAAATTTTTTTTAAAGAATTTTAAACAAGAGCCTCTGAATGAAGATACTTACATCACCTTTAACCGCATATCCTGATCACGGCACCAGAAATTTAAACGTCATTTCGCGTAGAAGCCTACATCGTTGTTGACTTAACCTTTCAAGTGGCCAGTTGTGATTGTATAGTGGTTATTATAAATTATTTGCTGTAAGCCACTCAATTAACTTAAAACTTTGCGTGACTGTTTTTATTAATTAACGTAAAATCTTGCACCAAACAGTTTTGTTACAACAAGACGTAAATTTCTACTTCACATAATTGCCAAAAACTTAGAAACCGACGCTCCCGGGAGAGAACAGTCTGACAATTGCCGAAAAACTAAAGAAAACGAACTTCACATTATTATGTCATGCAATACAAACAGAAAGAAAAATAAATGAAAATGATGAAAAAAAAAGTTCCCATGGCTGTTCTGCCACCTCTATCACTCCAACAAGTCAACATGTCCCGCACAACCATCTCTCACCACTGTAATGGGATTACAGACTGTTCATTTTATTTTATTTGCTTGATAATACTAACTACATCCCATTACTTTGTCATTTAATTTAAATGAATATTTGTATGAAATGTTTAAATACTAATTATTTTATCAATATGTGATAAATTAAAATTATTTTATTGGTTTATGTAGGTTTTCTGAATTTTAGTAAATTGTGATTTTTTTTTTATAATTACTGGTGATATTCAGCAGAATATCCAGCTAAAGGAACAGTTCTTAGCATTTTAAGTTGGGGCATAAGTGTATTTCTCTTTTCAATGAGGTTTACTTCCTCCTAGATGATTGTTCTAGTTGAAGCTATAAAATTTGTTCTGGTGAATGGTTTTGAACTCCCAAGACAGCAAGATGTATTCGGCAGACCCAGGCTTGGGAAACTGAAATAGACCAAGCTGGGAACTGTTAGCTTCGGCACCCGCTGGTATGGGGGCAGCACCAACACCAACTTTGCTAATATGTAATTTGAAAATAATTTTAATATTGTCTGTCGCCATTTTTCGTCGAGCAGTTCAAATGTTATAGGCTGTTATGATTTTGAGGTTATAATGTAAGACGTTTATTAAGTATTTCCGCAAAGGTATTTTTGAAAATTTGGATCCTGTATTTCAAATCGTAAGTTTAGGTTTGTGTCTTAGTAATGACTTTTAGCTAGCTAAATGAATCGTGATCACATACTGTAGTATTCTGTGTCAGCTTGTATTTTAAAGTGTGTACAACAACATATTGGTTCTTATTTCAGACTGACGTTTGACCAGTGCTTGACTAGAAAAAATTAATTTTAATGACCTGCACTCTATGTACGGTATTATGATGTAGCAGTTCACTTCGTTATCGTGTAAAGGTTTGTATACAAAACGATCGTTTCCAGCACAACATAAAACTATTGCAAAATGTTGATATACCTAGGTTATCAATTTATTCTACTTATGCTTTTAAAATACTCTATATATGTTCTGCGTCATCCCTACAATAACATCTAATGTCACTAAACAAGAGTTCATATGTACCTTGTATAATATTTTTTTTATTTATTTAACTATAGCTATACAAGCATATGGACAATTGTTAAACTAAATATTACGTGGTATATAAATATTTTCAGGATGCATATAATTACACTATCAGACATTTTTAGTTTGTAACCCCATTATCAGACATTTTCAGGGTGTAATTAGCCTACATTATCAGATGTTTTCAGTTTAAAATATTTGTCTGATAAACAAAGTCAATAGAAATTACATTAAAATTATCTAACATAATATAATTTGTGTTACGTACTCGACACATGCTAATCGAAATAGCAACCATTATGTTTATATTTAGCCATAAGTGATAATAATACCCAAGTTTATGAAGTTAGTTGGCACCTGCTTGGTAGAGAGTGCTGGAAATAATGCCCAACATTCTAGCATGAGAGTTTCCATTCTATAATCCTCTTTGTTCTATGGGCAGACCCCCCCTGTCTAGGCCTGGGTTTTCTGCCATCAGCATAGTGTAGGAAACTCTATTGGGAGAGAGTTTAGTTCAGGAAGTGAATTAATAAGTATGCTTTTTTAGAAGAGGCCAATTTGAATGATGTTATCTAGATTTTTGAGTGAGCTTCAAGACAGCGCGGGACTGTATTGTAAGAGATCACCAACAAGCCTCTTATTTTGTTTGCCTTGCTTTAAAATGTTTAAATCTACGTTGTTTGCTGAGTAAATTTTTGTGGAAAACTTTTTGAATTTTTGTAAAACGTAGACCAGAATATTGTATCACATTTTAGTTCCTGAACAATATTTGCTTGAAACTTAAATTATTTTGTGAACTGTTTTGAAGTTGCCCAAACCAATTTTAATTAACAAAGGAACCTAAGAAACTTTAATCCTAACCAGCAGTCCTAGTGTCGAGAATTTCATAGCTTACCGACTGAATATTAAGTATTTTAAAGCTAGCCGAGCAAACTCAAAATTAAGAATCTTAATTTTCTTAAAATATTTGTGTATGATAAATGTATTGTACTTGTGATGCTTTGTAGAAGTATGAGTATGTATCTTGTAGTCTGTTGAGAGAGAATCAGTTTGTTGTGAATATTACTCGTCTATGTCTAGAGTATACAGGGAATAGCACAGTTTTCAGGTGTCCTTATATCTGATTCAAGTTCTATTTTATTTTAATAAATTGGAAAGTTTATTTTTCACATGTTCTCTTCATCATCGTACTCATACTCAACTTTACGTCATGTTATACACATTACAATACAGTACACACAATACCACACTCAAGCAACAAGTAAAGATGGCCGACCCCGCGACGGTTGTTCTCTCCTTGCAGCGCCTGCGCACCAAGATAAAAACGTAACAGAAAACTAAAACTTGTATAATTAACAAATTACAATCTCTATGCATCTGAACAACCTGAAAAGTTAAAGTATTGCTTTAAAAATCATAATTACATTTTAATTTACAACATAATTTTAAATATATTCAAACTGCATGTCCTTCCATTGGCCCAAGCTGGCCTGCGCAAACATATCACAGTCTCTCTCGCATACTCAACGAGTGGTAGTGCACGTGCACTTAATGAAAAGTAAAAGTAGTAGAAAAACAGTTAAAAAATCTAAATTTAGTGATTCCAGGAACTGGGTAGGCACACCTGTGCCATCAAACAGAAGTGGCCAACAATACACCCAGCCCTGAGTTACAATACAATTATAGTTAAAATGCAAGTGATAATCTTAAATTAAATTAAAATACAAAGTGGTCTCAGCCTAAACAAAACCAAATCAAATATAAAATCGGATAATTTCAACACTGATACAGATAAAATGCCTAACAATACCTTACCAAACTCCTGTCAACAATTCCTGAGAATAATTAAATAGATACTGTAATAGCAAATTCAATAAATCAAACAGGAGGAAATAAATAAAATTAAAATAAACAGGAAATAAATGCAAAGGCCTTAGATGTGGGTGGACCGCCTCACAGCATGAAATAACTGAAGCTGCTTTGTTAAAACTGCAAAGGTCACTCCCACATTCTTCTTGTTACAGTGTACACTGACCAAGCAAACAGAGAATTGTACAGGAATTACCTTGCCTACAAAATATATGGGAATTATGGGGAAATTTAACCCAGTGTCAGAAATTTGTGAATCCACCCCATCATAAAAATTTATGTAAATACGTATAAAAACTAATATTTTATGACAGACACTTTTATTAATTGTACGGTACTATCATTCCTTCTATTGGTAGTTTTCTGGTGAGTGCTGACAATGGGACCACGCAAAATGTTTCACTATCTTAGTAACACAGCCAATACTAGTATTTATGTTGGGCAATGCTTAGTTTCCCCCCCCCCCCCTCGTTTCTGTGGCCGACAATGGCTGCTCATACCAGGCCTTACTGAAGAGTGCCAAAGTGGAGGGCATACAGTGTAACATTTCACGGAACAAATAATTGATACTACTGTATGATGGGGGCCACGGTGGCTGAATGGTCAGACCATTCGCCTCCCAACAAGGCGATCTGGGTTCGATTCCTAGCGGGGTTGGTCCCCAGATTTTCACATGTGAGAATCGCGCCAGACGATCGATGCTGTTGGTCGGCGGGTTTTCTTTGAGATTTCTCCCGTTTCCCCCATCCTTTCGTTCCGGCGCTGCTCCATACTCACCTCATATCACCCTTCACCAGCCCTAAACACCTCAATGTTAAGCGGTGACCAAAATTTCTCACTCACTACTGTATGATG
Organism: Medauroidea extradentata; assembly: GCA_003012365.1. NCBI lineage: Eukaryota > Metazoa > Arthropoda > Insecta > Phasmatodea > Phasmatidae > Medauroidea > Medauroidea extradentata. The sequence continues at coordinate 22,497 of PNEQ01060126.1, read as the reverse complement.
AAATAACACATTGAAATAATGTTTCTGTACCAACATATGTAGACAACAAGTATACAGGGTACCATATTTCCTTTATATAAGGCCCCCTTTTGTTTCCAAATTTTACATCAAAAAACAGGGTGGCTAGGCAGTTACTGGTAAGTTTGAGTCTGTCAAAGAAAATGTAGGTCATGTTATATTCTCTATATCATTAAGTCCTTTCCTGGTGATTTAATTTGATTAAATATTGGTAACTTATTAATACACCTGCTGAATGGTCAGTGGGTTTATTCAGGAATGTCCAATTTTTCCCGTCCTTGCTTATAGGTGCTGTTCCTTACTGTGACTTGCACTGGCAATCAGTCCATCGATTTGTTTACATCATGCTGTAATTTCAATTTTTTTATATAGAATTACTTGATTGGTAATTTTTTGTAACTAATTAATTATTCCAAGTTAGTCAAATGTAAGGTGTACCAAGGTTTTATATTGCGGGATCCAACATATTGATTGGGGATACTAATAAAAGAATTAAAATTTGTTTTAAAAGTTAAAATAAAACTATGTACTAATGAGAGTTTCAAAGTAGTCATTTTACGATTCAATTTAATTTGTTTTGTATCGTGTTTAAACTCATTTTAAAGACAACTAAAATTTAAGCATTTTCCTAAATAACTTTTTCCTGTATTTTGTTTTGTTTATGATTTTTGAAAATTCACTTCTTAGATGTGATTCATCTGGCAAGTCAAAGCACCCTTAGTGTCTGGGTTGAGGCTGTAAACTACATGTAAATCTTATGACGTGAATAAAACTTCTGCTTGCAAAATTACCAAGAAAATTCAAAAGAGAAAAAAGTTGGCGGATTGAATAAGGATTAAAATGACACCTGACGTGATGCTAAATTCACTGTCTCCAAGTTTACTCTGAACTAAAATAAGTTATTCTAAGTTATACAAGTAAATTGACATGATTAAATACACACTTTTCCTCATACAAACTACTGCTTTAACCTCCTCTAACAAATCTTAGGTTAATCGAGTTATCTGGCTGCCAAGCATAAATCATTTATATAAAGAATTTTCAAAATTTCATAAATCACGTTTACAAATGGTTGAAGTCCTCTATAAACATGTGGTTTAATTTTTTTAGGTGGAGATCTCTTGTAGTAACTGTTTTACCTTGAATATTTCAGGCAGTTGTACAAGTGCAACTTTCCATTGGTCGAAAATGACATACTGAATTATATATTAAAAAAATTAAAGGAATATTACTTTCGAAGCACTATTTCACACACACTGGACAACAAGGTGAAAACTAGCTCCTCTTATGCTGAAAGCCAGGCAACAACTCCACACTGTAGGCCATAATCGTGCCCACCTTACACTTGCACATTAATAACTGAATGGTAACCAACAAAAATGTTGTCTTGACAGACTGACGGCGTTTAAATGCAGACTGACACGTCTTCTGAGGTTTTAAGTCTCTGAGAAAAATAAATAGAAATTCCTCCTTATGTGTAAGCCTAGGGCACAAAAACACTAAAACAAACCAAATTATAAAGGTGCTGGTGAGGCCAGATACTTCACAGTACACAGTCAGCTTCAATAAGAAGGTAATACTCCATGCTCAGTATAATGGGAATTGTGCTGCTGAACGTGATTTTGACATCAGTAGAAACTGTATTAGAGGAGGCAACAGTAAGATGCTATCTTCAAGTGCACTGCATCTTGGAATAGGTTTTCAGAGCCACGTCACTGATGAAGACCTACGGTGGACTTAGTAAAATGTGTCTGGTAATGTCAACCTGGAGCATTGTTGAACTTCCTTTCCATTCTTGCACTTGAAGTATTTCGTGGTAATTTGACTTACATGAAGAAAGCATTGGAACAAAACCAAACTGAACTCGTAATTTGTAGTGGTATGGCTTCTTTGTTACAGCTGCTGGGCATTTCAGTAAATTAGGCATTCAAGATGCACGTCGCAAAGCAGTACAAAGAGTGGCATGAAAAAAAAAACTGTATTCAACCAGTCACATCAACTGGGCTGTCACTGGACAAGTCACCGTTGTATTGAAAATTGTCTCTGAAAGAATTGTTTTGAAATTATTCAAGAAGTGTTATCTAAGTAACGTGTTGGTTGGTTCTGATAATTGTGAACTGTGGGAAGAAAGTGACTGAGACAATCAGGACTACTGTGTGAGTTTTAAATCAGATTCATCAGTCGACAGTACAGCAGGTGAAAGCAACAATAAGTAGGCAAACATTACAATACAATACAAATTGATGTTTAAGTTTGAGTTTTTAAAAAGTTTACCATAAGTGGTTAAATAAGACCAAGATTTATGTGAATAATGTTTTACTGTAAAATCTGTTTAATGTATTTATTGTGAAATCTATTCAAAAGATTCTAATAGAGATGGGACAATTCCATTTTTCTTTCGATTCTGATTTTCAGCTATATTTTTCTCGATGCTTCGATTCTCTATTACTTCTATCCTTTGAGAAATTTAAATTTTAAATGGCTGCAGTTTACTAAATAAATTATGCCGAAGGTGATGATGATGATGATAATATGTAATGACTGACTCACATTTCAACTTCTTTGCATTTGACACTTTATTATTATGCATTTTCTGAATTTCTTAGTGTTTGTAGTATTGTGAAATTTCCCCACCATGGGAAATTTTGGAAGAATACAAATCACGACTTGCATAATTTTCGTTTCAGTCAGATATGCTGAAAAACTTCCACACTTCACTAATTTTCTGTCCCAATAACCACACTCACTTCTAAAATCTTGACATAATTCAGACAAACGAACACCACTCTTTTTTTACCAGAATCAAGTAAAAATTGTGCGAGTATCGTGCCCGGGACCTGTGAACACAATCTTTCTTTACTTAAATGTGTTTTTGTATTTTTATAAGATAGGAAATGAACCTACGGATACTGGCGTATGTGACTAGGTGCAATGCATAGGCGGTTATAAAAATTCACAAGGTTACTCTGGAGGAGAGTGAAACTCCAACTTGAGTTGTTTAAATAGTCGTTAGAGTGAAATATAGGTACTTGCATCCAAAAAGTGAACCAAGCTTATTGCTGGGATGCATTCAACAGGTACCTGGCTAACCTATGATAATCGATTGAGAATACCTACTTATCTCCTTTGTATCTGACAAGTAGATTATGTGGCATCTCCGGAATTGTTGGATCTGGCAACGTTTTCTTCCTAATCCACCAAGCCGGCTGCCATCAGCTGTTCGGCGCTCACATTTTTCTGAGTAAGCCTGCGGTTTCTTTGTGAACATTTTCATTTATTAACTTTGCGACGTTCAAAAACATTTTAAGAAATTACGTAAATGGGTTATTGGACTGTGATTACTGTGTGAAACTTTCTGTCCCAACATTGAACATACCGCTGAGCTGTTCATGTATTTATATCATGTTATGCAAGTGCCATACGGAATGTTTATATCTGCCGTTAGCCATAGTTATTTTTGTCTTAATCCTAATGTATTTTGTTGAATGTGAATTTTATTAGTGCATCTACGTAAGTGCAGTGTTTTTTTTATGTGCATTTTGTTTGCTGTAGGCCTATGTTGTTTTTGTACCTTGGTACTACGCCATTTTCTAACGTGTTGGAACAAAACATTTCACATTACATGAATTTAAAAAGCAGATTAATTTTAATGTTAATTGAATGAAATTACAAGTGCATCAGTGGCTGACAAAAGTGATTTATTTATTTAAACAAAGAGTTGTCAAAGTTAGTCATGAAGAACAACACACGTCTATGATTTACGAACTGACCAGTAAGTTTGTGTTTTATTTAACACATTTTGAAACTGTTGTTGCAGTTAAAATGTAGGTGTTACAAAAGAAAATTATATGTCTGTTTATTATTATTGTCATAACAGATTGTAACATTCCTTCAAGGTTAGTGACTTAGGAAATATGTACTGCAATTTAAGTTGCTGTGGTTTTAGAGTCCCAAAAATATTGTTTCGTGAAAGACGTAAAACTGAAATACCATGCCCAATCAATAAAATAAATATACCTATCCCGACGGAAGTATCTTATCAAAATAAATTAATGAAATACCGAGAGAATTGAAATTTAAAGAAATACAATTTTTCCTTGATTATTGATTCTTTCAATACCAGCAAGAATCGGTGTGATCGAATGATAGAAAATCCCATTCCTAGATTCTGACAATGTACTTGTATGTAACATTGCTTTAGTTTTTTTTCTCTGTTTTTGTTTTGATAGCTTGTGATTATAATACGTGCCTGCGGATACTGTGAAACAATGTTCTCAACCCAGAAAACATCCCTGGTCTGCACCTGATACTGATGATATAGCATTAACAGTGGTGTTTTGTTATCTAACAGCTGTGGCATTTTGATTCTCTCCCTTCCCCTTAGAAACATTCAACCACTGGAAGTCAGAAGCATGTTTGCACATGTCAGATAGGATGAGAATGAACGCATACAGGTTAATGTCACTGTTTTGTTGCCTGCTTTGTGACATACATACAGTAGTTGCCATTGTGCGCCAGTCGCTGGTCACCCAGTCATTGCTGCTGTCTAGCTTGTACAATGTGTATGGTACTACACTAGAACCCTGTTATAACATATCTGGATATAACATTTTCCTGCATATAACACCATTTTTTTTGGTCCCATCATTTTTCCATAAAGTATAATGCTTTCATTTCCTACTTATAACAACACCGGTATTTTCATTTCCTGCATATAACATCATTTTCATCTCAGACATTAACCACAATTCTGGTAAAAAAATTTTTTTAACTGTATTATTTTAGAGAAAATAACTAAGCTGTAGACCTAAAAACAACTGTAAAAAACAAATTAATGTCTGGGAAAGTCATAAGTGTACATAACAGTGATATTAAAGACTATGATCATGAAGACGACGATCATGAACCTACAGAAGTGAAATTGGAAAGCCTTCATTATACACACAATGTGTTATAATCATGTTTCTGAGGGCACAGTAACTATAACCTAATTTAATCTCATTATAGTCTTATTTACTGTACATAAACTATCAAATTTTAAGTTACTTTTGTGTAATAACCAATTATTGGTGTAAAAATACTAATTCCTGCTTATTTCATTTTCCTGCATATAACACTTTTTTTCACAGGTCCCTTGAGAAATGTTATAACAGGGTTCTACTGTACATTATTGCAAACCATACATGTTTTCACGTGAATTATTTATTGCCTCTCAATTTTAGTGTGTTTCATGTAATGCCTGTCCTGAGAATAAACTTGATAGAGTCCTTAGAAGTCGTTATTTTTATATATCCCAAGGGAGTATGAATCGTGGTTTACAAGAAGCAGCAGAGTGTTGGTAGTATGTAGGTGCAAGAAGAAATTATCAGATGCCTGGATGTGGAAAAAACTGTTCATACACTGAAATTAAAAGCCCCAAATTGAATTAAAGTAAAGATCCTGTGAAGTTCATGTATGTCCTAGACATTTCATCTTTTATTATATGAACAGGTATTGATGGGGCTCTTGTTAAACCAAACTTAACTTGAGTATGTAACATTTTGTTCAAAGTCTTTAGAGATCAAATAACTATAGTTCAAGTGAAATAAAATTTGTTTTCAAGGATCTAACCCAAAGAGTACCCTGCGAATTTTTACTCTTAGAGCTCAACCCATGACTAAATGTTACTACAGGTGCTGAAATTTAGTTTTCATTGAGTAATTGGTCTATTTAAGGTATTTAATGTTGATTACATTACAGTGTTGACTACAATTAGGTATCTCTGATTGAACATTATGTAGTCAAATACATTACTTTATGTTAGGTTCAAAATATTACTAATAGAGGTACATATTTTATTATTCTCGATTGAAATTATAAATGACAGAGAAATTTGATATTGCTATTATTTATGCAATGTTTAAGCTACAAAAAGTTGTTTGTATTATGACTTTTGACTACTAAGTTAATGAAGTAAGTTCAAGCAGTACCCGTGGCTGAATCTCTTACTGCAGAAAACTACAGTAATGCCAGTGAAAATAGGTTTTCACAGCAGTTATTTGTTTTATTATAGGTCAGAATATTTCATACACTACACCAACAATTTCAATTGATAGTAAAAGATTTGGTCTAGTCTTAGAAGCACCCATGGTGATTGCTAGAATCCAGCTACAGTACTCTAAATGACGATGGTTAGAACACTGTCAGGTTTTTTTACATTACAATTTGTATACAGAGGGTGTCTCAGTAATGAGCAAATTATTTCACAGGTGCTGCCCAAACAGATAACTAATAAAAACTAATAAACTGAGAGAAATTTCTTACAATTTTAACTTTGTACATTTCAATGCTAAGATGGTTGTTGTCATGTTGTGGCCTTGTGTATTAATATGTCGTTATTGTTCACTTTTTCTACAGAACTGGATGAATTCCTGCAGGAGTTGGATGAAGATGTTGAAGGTATGCAGAGCACCATATACTATCTTCAGCAAGAGCTGCGCAAATCTAAAGAAACTGTCTTAGCACTTCAGGCAGAGGTCAATTCACTGAGAAGTGGAGGAGCTTCTGTCCCAGACAGTGCTGACGTCAAAGATGAGAAGGTGGACAATAGTGGTGAACCTAGCAGTAAGCCAGAAGAAAAACCAGTTGGGGAAGCTGCACCAGAACCTCCTGCTCCGTCGACAGAGGAAAAGCCTCCGGCAGAGTGGAAGGATGTGAAGCCAGAATTCACTCCTGTCGCAGCGCTCCCCATTAACGTAAAGACAGAGCCAGAAGACGAGGATTCGAGTGGCTCCGCTGAACTAATTTTGAAGGTTGAGGCAGATGAGCTTGGAGCAGAAGGAGAGTTCGATACAGAGGCGGCACAAGAAGCGCAGCCCGACCCTGAGAGTGGGGAGAGTAAAAAGAGAACGTTTGTGAGTGAGGACAGCAGTGGTGATGACAGTGACAACGTCCCTCTTATCAAGAAGGTTCGTCGAGACTCTGAAATATCTCTCCATTACAACGAGGATGATGAGGATGAAGAAACTAGACTGATCAATGTCAGCTCCGCTGGTCAGAATAACATACAAGAATAATTTATTTATTTATGTTAATATCTGTGTGATTGTTGCACCAACAGTTGGTGAGAGATTGTTTGCTGCAGTTGTCAGCAAATAGATAGTGTAAAAGGTTTGTGTCAGTTTCGTCCTAAATAAAAGCTGTGTTGTTGTCTTGTACACCTACTAATTTCTAACGTGATTTCAGCTAAGCCATGTTAGTTGCACTTGTTTTGCTTTTTTACTGTGCCACTTTTCTATCCTAATTTATACCTGAACCTCAGCATCACTTGCCATATTGGAATGATTATATTTTACCATTTTTTTTTTTTTAAATTCTGAGAAGAAAAAGGTAAAATTAGCAACTACTGTGGAAATTTTTCACCTTGTGTTACAGTAAACATATGAAAATTGGGCTGTTGGTGTATAATTAGGCAGAAATGAGCCCACAAAATTAGTAATAGTAATTTCCACTATAATCATAAATTTCACATTCTTTATCTCAGAGTTAAAAATAATACATAAAATTGAACAGTCATTAGTCAAAAAGATTTTACATAGGGTACATTTATTAATCTGATACATACTTCTTTTAGTGCTGTACACAATGATAGTATTTTCTTTAGTATAAAATAATTGTTATATCAAATTTTTGCCAACCTGTAATGATAGTACTAATGATATAAACTTCATTCTGGTGATGTATATATTGACAAACTACAGTGGAATCTCATTACTACAACTGTAAATCGTAACAAAAATTGTCTTTTTACCAGATTGTTGTTACATCCAAATAATTTTTACGTGAATTATGGAGGACTGGTACACTATAAAGACGATGTCATAGGGCAGACGATGGTATAAACCATACTCTTTATAAAGAACTTTCACTGTATTCAAGTTTGAATTGTTTCTGAATATTATTTCATGCTAAGATAAGGATAACTTTGTGTGTTAAGAATGGAAACATAGCAACCAACTTAAAAAATAAGACAAGTACGAGATTAGAGCACTGTATATTGAATTTTTTTTTTATTATTACAACAAACAGTAGCCTGTCGAAATTACTGTAGTATGATTACTAGATATGTACGGTACTCTCTTTTGATTGAGCATGTCCTTTACTGAAATTGTCTGCTTGCCATGTGAATTTACTAATGTTTTGTGCAGGTGAAATGCCATTGGAATCTCACAATTTAAAAAATTGGATTGAAACTATTCAGTCTTATAAGTTCTTTTTGACTAGTTCTTGTAGTAGTTGTGTGCTTTGAATTGTATGAGCATGGTCAAAACACTCCTATCCCTCATATCGTATATGGTATTGTATTGTGGTGTAAATGTACTACTGGGGTACTGTTAAAGAAACAGCTTGGTTTTTTGCTGTTACCAGTAATCTTCTCAGGTGTCAATATTGCCGCCTTATGGTGAGAAAGATGCTGGTGCATCCAAGATTGCTGTTACGATGAACATATTACCAGCAGCGCTACTTCTTACGTCTCCGTCGTCTGTCACCTGGTCGGCCACTGGTAGCGAGCAGGGCTGTGGCGTGGTGTTGGGCATGCTCTACCTCACGCATGCTGGCACGCAGAGCACGCAGCTCCTGCATAGCTGCACGGGCCAGGGCTCCCTCCGGGGACTCAGGAGGCTCGTACACGAGTTGGGCCAGAGCCTCACGAAGGCAACTCTCTGCCTCCCCCAGCTTCTCTAACAGTCCATTGCTGTTGATGTCCCCACCTTGGAACTGCTTCGTGGCAAGCTGAGCTAGTGGGCCTTGCAGCTCGTAGAGAGTGATACCTGCACACACCATAACAGCGGGTTGTACTTAATATTATAATAATAGTCTTTAGCAGTGTTCATATCTGTCTTCATGGGTTAAAATAACGGGAAGCAAGGCGATGGACTGATATCTTTCAGGTGACTGCATGAATGGACAGTTGTTGCTTCTTCGAGGCCTGGAAGTACTGCAGTATTAAGGATGACAAAGTACATGTAGCACACATCATCCTGGCCTCTAAGACACAATTCACTTAACTAGCATGCAGTCTACTTGCTGGTAGATGGCCTTTTAGAGATAGTGTTGGCTCTATCATTCTATGACATAAATAGTTCTTGCTCTATCATTTTGGCAGTCAGAAATGTCTCTTCGCCTGAGGAAACTGCTCTAAGCAGCAAAATGTTGTGATGCACGCATCCGCTATTGTGTGTCGTCCTTTGTATTCGTGTGTATCTGTCAAGTACTAACACGTAAATACTTGTACTTCTGTCTTTTGCATATTCTATGACCTTGATAATATTTGCTCTATCATTCTATGACTTGGATAATACTTGCTCAATCATTCTATGATGTAGCTAGTATTGGCTCTTATCATTCTATGATGTAGGTAGTACTTGCTCTATCATTCAATGATGTAGATAGTATTGGCTACCTTCTCTAAATAAATTTTTTGTCGTATCAGATGTAATAAACGTACATATTAATTGAAGTTCAAGCAATTGTTTAAAATATTAATGTTTGACATTATGTTTGCTAATAATTTTAGTACACAGGATTTACATGACTAATTTTTTATGATTTGTTTCTTGATGCACTGTTTGAAGCTTTGAAGTTCTTCTCAATGGGTAACTGCAAATTTTTCTGTTTGTTCCTTTAAAAATGACACATATTAAATCCACTTCTACAACTGCTGTTTTAGTTCATTGGGTAGGTACAAAGGTTTTTGTATTTATTTTATAAAACAGTGGTAGTGTGTAGAGGGCACTTTGAATAAAAAGCTATGACAACCTCACCTTTCAGTTACGATCGTTTGGCGTTCAAGGCATTTAAATATATATTTCTCACCTGCTAGTCTAGAGATGCCTGGTTCGAGCGCTCTGACTACCTGTAAGATGTCTCGGCACAGCTCAATCTTTCTAATTAGAGCTTTCCGTCCAGGGCTAGGCATGTCCCGGTATGCAGCTACCAGATTCTGCTTGAGTTCCAGTAATGTGGCGTGATTGGGAGCAAATGAACGGGACAAACGCGAGAGCAAGTCTTCCATGTCTCTTGTGTTTCCTGCACACACACAGCTGCAGTTAGTAAAGTTATTATTGATCTAAAAAATATTACCTGTAGAATAATATTCATAAAATAATTTTTAAATAGCAAAGAGAATAAGTTTTAAATTCCATCAGAACATGCATATACCATTTCATGGTAGCTAGAGGAATAATTGTGAAATCTTGATGAATTTTACTTTCTCAAGAAAAACCATTTCAAGGAATGTACACATTTGGCAGCTAATTTTTTTCTTTATAATATTTATTTCTAATAACATTTTCAGCCACAAAAAATTTATTATGTCCTATAATTTTAACATAATAACACACCAAAGTCAAAGTTTTACTGTTTTTGGAGTAGTCATGTTCTGCACATACCTACTAAAATTTTTCATTCACTGTGTTAGTAATATATTTTCCTCTAGCCAGAGAAGTCAAGTTATATGAAACTTGATTATACTATTCAATTTATGTACGGTATTTTTACCAGATTTCAGAAACACAATTATTATTTTTCTTTTAGTGTATTTACTGAAACTAAGTAACCATACATATTTAATAATGGTAAATGTTAATGGATAATAAGCTTGTGTATCCCTTGCATTGATTATACTCTACAGAGAGACTTTTGAAAGTTAAAACTTGTTTCTATAAAATTTTTCATTGCGCAGTCAATATAAATTATAAAATAATGTGTGTTGTTTTGTCAGCATTCAAGAACATAAATCTTGGATACAAAAATTAATATTGTCTGCACAATGACAGTTCTACAATTAGTAGAGATGATGGTATATCGCAAAAATGTTTTGTGCCAACATAACCTTGAAAACACTGTAGTTAATTTCAACTCATGATGGGTGATGTACGTCTGACACAACGTAGCTGTTTGCAGACCAACAACAGACATCAGATATTACGATAGTTGGATTCTTATTGGCTCAGTCAAATAGGGTAACAGCTTCACGTACAAGCGAAAACCAGTAATATTCTGGTTAGCTGAGCATACATTGAAACCCAACAAACAGTCAAGTTTTCCTGCAATAAACCATTATCACTAAGGATAACCCTCCTCTAAAAAAAGTTTATACATAATGCAAGTAATTAACATTCCCCTAACTTTCCATTATTCCTCACCTTTACATATGCAGCTGTGACTCTAATTTTTTTGATAAAATATGGATATAATTGATAATAGTAAAAGTGTATATGAAAAGCACTTCTAACACAAATACGTAATATTTTAACTTCAAAAGCACAATGTAACTTTTTACCAGTGCAAAGGGCCTCGTACGTACTGTAAAATAAAGAGGGTATGTTTTGGAATTGTTTAATTCTTTTTATGCTATAAATAACTGTATGACGTAGCTGTGTCACACAGTCAGACAACATACCCCTGTCAACATTCTCGACCAGATCTATGGCCTGGGCAATGGCTGTCCTCACGAGTCCTGGGTGGTAGAGACTGTTGCAGTGGCTGCACTTCCAGGGACTGGTGTGGTCCAAGGGGTTGACTGCAGTGAGCAGACCCTCCCCATGGCAGCGGTGGCAGCGCATGGAACTCAGGTGCGTTCCCAGCTCTGTGCCGTCTCGACACCTCGCACATTGGCACTCAAAGTACTTTCCCTCCCTGAGGTGTTCCCGCCTGTCATTTGTTCCCTGTGCATACACACAGTACCTTTTACACATCTTTATATTTGTAATGTAATTCTGCTAGTAAATAAAAATAAGTAAATTATGGAGATGGTATCTGCGGACAGGGTAACACACCTCTGATTTGACAGAGTTGTAAACTGGATGCTTGTAGGCATCGGCCAAACCCTGAAGAATGTTATGAAATGAGGACCTACAATATAGGAGTGATGGAATGTGAAAGACTGGGAAAAATGTGGAACACATTGAGAAAACTTGCTGGCCAATGGCAATGTCCACCACATTTTCCACAAGCATAAAATTGTGATATATCCCCCCGCCAGAAATCAAACTGAGATCACTGTAGGGGAATGCAAATAGTCTTGCCATTGCATTCCCATTCTGCTGGTCTAGTTGCATATGTTGTGCTAAATAATTTATAAAATTCAAAATGTCTGTTTGAGAATTTTTGTATGCACAAGTGGTTGGGAAAAAAATTTAATGTGGTGAATTAAAATGGTTTGTATTTCTAATGTGACAAAACATGAGATCTAGAGTAATATTAAGGTCTTCTCTTTCTTGTTTCTTAGTAATGTTGCTAAGGGTCATGCATGCATGTTACATTTATGATCTTTAAAAAACAACTGAAATTATGTATTTACAGTACTATGCATTTAATTTTTTTTTAATTAAACTAATGGGGCTGTTATAAACTAATGGGGCTGTTATTATTAACAACAGAATAAGTCTTGGTTTTAATTAAAAGACTTTTCAACCCATCTAAGCAAATAATTTTTCCAGTGTTTGCGTTTCCATAGTTTTAGATTTACTTATCCAGTAGTTTTGCTGTCTAGTTGTGCACTAAAGAAGTCAACATGTGTACAAAGATATGGAGACAAACTGACATTAGCTTTATGATGTTCCATTTTAATTATTCTTCTTGTAACATGAAAAGACAGGGATGGTGACGTATCCAGACCATACGCCTTGCACTATGGCAATGCAAAATTGATTCATGGTGAGGTTGTATGAGATTTTAATTCGTTGCAAGCGTGATGGATGTTGTTACCAACAGCTTTCTCTCGTGCGTGAGGCAGAACACGGGGAGTGGAGTTTGAGTTGTACTCTTGGAAGATCACCTGTAAGGTTCCTGTGTAGTTGAAGAAAATGGTCTCCCCCTCAGGTATAGGTAGACTGGCGTGCACTGTGAGGATGAAGTTGTCGTCCACTGCCAGGTGTGTGTTGCCCACACAGTCGTGGGCCATGAGCGATGCCTGGGGGTAGATGGCTCTCAGGCGAAGGGTCTCGGCATGTTGGGGGTTGCCCGGGGCTCTCACCTCGAAACAGTTCACGTCCAGTACCCCGCATATCCTCTGTACCAACTCTCCGTCATCTGAGCCCACCAGACCAGCTTCCTTCAGCGACTACAACACAGTGCTACTGTCTGTCCACTATTATGAGATTCGAGCCAGTTTAAAAAGAACATTACAGTTGAGCCTCATTAATACAAACCCTGTTAATACAAAGTTCTCATTAATACAAAGTGATTTTTATTCCCCTTGGAACGGGACAAGAAATGAAATAATTACTTTAATGTTAAAAAAAAATTGTTTATGCATTAAATCATGCAATATCAAGTTCTCAAGTAAAATAAAGTAATTGTGGTGAAAAGACTATTTGATTTGTGGGGATAAACAGAGTGACCAGAATTTTAGAAACACTTTAAGGTTTTAGTGAACACCTGTTAATACAAACCTCATTATGTATTACAAACAGCCAAAATTTTGGTCCCTTCAGGTTTGTATTAAAGAGATTTGACTGTATATACATAACTGAGCTGCACAAAATTATGTATGCTCCAAAAATCAGATTTAATGGGCCAAAGATTACAGACAAAGTTTTTTAAAAAATATTTTAAAAACTTTTATGACAGGAACTAGGCCTATTCCAATTTCCTTTTCTTTACTGCATTTATGGTACGTCCGTAACTTCTGTTTTGATAGTTTTAAATATTTCTATTGGTGATAGACATTTTCATCACTCAAACAATAAAATTAAATTTAAAAATAATTTGGGTAAACTATGTACATTTTTTCATTAAAAATTCCATAAATTTTAATCAATTGGACATTGATGTGCATATTGTTCCTTACATTTAAAAATACACAGTAAATCACACTTCCATTTTTTGTTACACACTTACGAGTTCCTGTGCGAAACTGTAAAAGTATGTGCCACTACAGTTTAAAAGAAAGTCCGCTCCCAGTCTATCAGAAGAATTTTGGCATGAGTATGAGCTTATTTGTTAAAACAATATTTAGTCAATTAACTTCTGTGGTAATTGCTAACTCACACACAAGAAAGAACTTACTTTTTCTTGTAATGGGAATATATAAATATAAATAATGGGTGACCTTGACCTGGGATCAATACAAACGGTTTCACTTAAAAATGCTGCTGAAACAACAATGTTGTGTGCTTACATTGGACAGCATCATGGATTTACAGTTTAGAAAGAATATTTCTTAAAAAATCATATGGTATTTTTGGCTTCATTTTGTATTATAAAAACTGTAAAATTATAATCAATGTGTAGTCTTTATCATATCTGTATGTTGTGTGTGTGCATGTGTATACTTACGTTTGTGTATTTGTCATTGAAAATTATTGAATATGCGAACCACAAATATACGTCTCTAGCACAACAAGAGATGCCATTGTACCTATTGACCACAAGGGTAGAGAAGAAACAGAAGGAGAGTTGTCTGGATGCAAGAAGTAAAGGAGCATGGTAAATTAGTCACAGTCGTTAGGTAATCCTGGTTCCCAGGCAGTTCCATACTCTCGAAACCCTCTCACCTGATACTTAGTACAAAGCTTTATACAGTGCTAGTGGTTGTGAAGGGATTTATTGCCACGTTTCTGAGATGTTAGGCAAATTACAGAGGTACTAAGGATACGGAGGCGAACTGCATCTCTTTAGTTTGCTTTCTTAGCAGGAAGTTTCAGGAGCTTTAGCTTGACACTGTTCAGCTGGCCAATTTTTCTTTGGAGTATTGTCCAGGGGATGCATAAACTGCAGTAGACTTCTTTGTAGATATTACATTAACATGGATATTTTAACTTGTGGTACGCTACTGGATGATTTGGCTCAAACGATGGAAGTGACATGTACTAAACAAAAGTCAGTATATTGGCAGATGTAGTATAACGTTGGAGTCTACAAGAGCTGCATATTCTACGACCATTTGAAGAGACAGAGGCCACCGTAGAAGACAAAGTCAGTGGGTGGATTCCATACCATAAAAGTATTGTATTCATACATACTCCTTGAGGCTGTTAGTAGCGTGGTCTGACCAGACACGACCCCAGCGCCTCCTATAAGACAGCAATCAGTGAGAGCATAGTGAGACAACTTGGAGAACCATGAGGTAATATGAGTTAACACTGAAAGATTTTGTGACCAAGGTTGGGGCAGTGGCACATCTCACCCTCTACAACCAATAATGTTTTATCTGCAGCCGCTGGTGCCTTGTAGCCCAAGCGCCAATCAAAGTCTATAATTGAACAGAACCAAAATTCACAGGTACCTGTTTAGCAGCAGTACAGACAATTCAACTTGGAGTATACGCAAAACTTGTATTTACAGTGACCTTCAGGAATTCACCAAAGTCCACTTGATTACGAGGAGAATTAGGGTCTTGTTGCATGGAAAATTTTGTGACCTGTCTGCAGGAACAATCAGCAACTCTTTAAAGCTGTGGCTGGGCATGACCAAAGATATTAAAACAACACATTGAAAGAAAAATAACTATTGTGGTTATACATATTTCTCAGCTAACTCAAAGTTGTTTGCTACTTGAATGGTCCCTAGTAGATTCTTATGTGGATAAATGATGGGGCTCAATGTATTTATGGAATGACACGTAGGTTCACAGGCTCATTACCAGTGCCCCAAATTCAAGGAGTCTCTTCGGGAGGAACAAATAAAGATAGGAGAGTGCAAGGGGTCGACGAATCCTGATTCAGAAAGGAAACTGAAGGATGTCAATCATGAAGTTAGCCAGGAATCACGAAATGTAATGCAAAGTGTACCTCAAAGTGTGTAGTGGCCTTGAGAAATTATTTCAGGTTAGCCAAGAAGAATGTGTGGTAAAGTGAATTGTGAGTTTACAGTATTGATACAAGATTTTACTCTAAGGGCAGGGTATTGCACCCAAACCCTGATGGATGACATGACATGAGGGCCTACCATGGAGTGCCAACTCAGCGTCAAATTCTGGGGGAAATGGGATTATCCAAAGGAAGCTCAACAACTGTAGGCAACATCAGCCTTGTTTCTCACGTGTGAATGATTTTGTGTAAACCCCGACGAGAACTGAATACAAATGATCTTTGTATGAGGAGTACTCTAGCCAATACACCAGTCGTGACTCCATTAAATAAAATGTGTGCAAAATTAAATTTTCTAGTTTATTTATAATACAATAAAAATAGCTACAAAACTACATTAATAACTAGCCAATACACAAATTGTGGCCCCTAAACAAATACAATTTTCTAGTTAAGAGGGCTTGGTACATAATTCAATGCTGAAAGCATTACTATAACTGTAGGTTTCTTGAAGCCAATTTGTGTTAATCAAACAACAGCAATCCTAGACAATAGTTTTAGCCAACGTTTTAAACAAAAATTTTTCCAGTGTTACGAACTTCTGAGGCACAAGCTCTGTCGCCGGAACCTCGTGCATTTAACTGCGGCGTAAGAGATCACACGTAACAAATTAGTAATTTTTGTTTAATATTTACTCATAAAGTTGGCTGCTACCATTATCTAGGATTGTCATCGAGTATTTTATTCACATTGACTTTGAAAAAAGTGTATAAATCAGTTGATGATTTCAGCATTTATTTATCTACCACACACTCATAATTTATAATATAATAAAATAATTTATAATTTAATAAAAATAGCTACAAAACTACATATATAACTCACCAATATTTATGTTAAATATTTACCATTTAAAATTTTTATTTCCTAACACAAAACATTTATTAATGATTATCTTTGCCACAAGTCAGTTTACACAGTTATCTAATAAATGTTTTTTTAAAATGTATTATTCTCGATATTCCGCATTAAAAAAGTAAGACTCGACTATATTCACTCCATCATAGATAAGTGCTACGCTCTACGAGGGGTGACGTATCGGCAGGAAGTGCTTGGGGGCACTTTTGAAGTCCTGCTCTTTTCTCTCTTTTAGCCAATTTGTATTATTCGGCTTAAGAAACGCAGTTTATGAATTCCACCAACCTCAAAGGTATCGTCGTAGACCACAATGGGAAGAGTTTGTTAATTATTATTCATTGACAAACCAGTCTTCAGAAGTTGTCACTTTATCGTGAACAGTCTATAAATCGCTTAGCAAGACATTGCATGGATACACGAATGTCGCAATGAACTGGTCTAGGTGGGCTAGTGGAAAGGCCACCTATGAGGCATTGACTGAATGAAGAACGTTTGGTAAGCTCTTAACATAGAGTGTTTACAGTACTTGATGAAGGATTTTTAATGAAATTATTATGAAGTGACATGGGAAACGGAAGAGTGCCGGGAAAACCAGCCGAGCAGCGTTATCGACCAAAACTATTCCCACGTGTGAAAATGTGTGTCGACCCCGCCGGGAATACAATCCGGATTGTTTTAAATGGAGGTACTTGTGTGGAGGATTCCTGCAACGTATTCAAGATCTATGTCATGCGGTGCAGGATAATACCTATGTTGTATGATGCAGCAGTTAAATGAATGTTTTCATGCTTGCGTGGAAGAGATGAGTTGCTTGAACTAGGCTGCATTCTGTAACGACGTCAACTCTTTCGCATCCAAAATAGCCTAAAATACTTTATTCTATATACTAATACTGTATTTCTACTGACTACCTCAAAACTAGCAGCATTTACTAATAAGTAGAGATAATAGTATTTCGCGAAAATGTTTTGTGCCATCAGGATCCAGTAATCAAACGTTGTTGGATTCATTACATAAGTACTTAGAAGCGAATGCAAACCATATATACTTGCACCTACGCGATCTGGTTTCGATTCACACATTTTTTGCACATGGGAAACGTGGCGGACGTTGCCATTAGTCGGTGGGTTTTCTCGGGCCACTCCCGTTTCCCCCGCCCATGCATTTCGCGCCTACTATATGGCCACAATTTCGTGTCGCTCGTCAAGGTAAGTAGAATGCCCAGTTATAAGTTTGCCTTTTGTGTATCTTGGAGTGTGAAATGCTGTCCTCTGACTTAGACTCCACTCGGTATTATTATTACTATTTTAACTGTTACCAGTACTTTTCTATGTAATTAGACTACCAATGAATTCACTGAACATGGCCCAAACTAATTCCAAAATGTGAAACAGGTCACAGAAATGTAATGACCATCAATAATCATGTTATTGGTTTCCTAACCCAACAAAACCGTTATTTGATTCAGCACAAAGCATTTTTTTAGCATTCCGAAGTAACTTGAACTAATATGAAGTAAAAACATGCAAATTTCGACTCTGAAATACCATTATGTGAAAACTGGCAGAGTTTTATTTTTGTGAAACGAAAATGTACTCCCAAGCAACATCTACAAAACTAACACTGTTTCGTACAAACATAAAATGTTTAATTTGCTCCACTTGAAAGCCCTTAAGCTGTCACAGGGTACGGGGAAAAGAGATGACGTTACGCGTCCTTATCTGGACGGTAATGCTTACCTTGACGACGATGGCCTCGTTGTTCCTCCAAACGGAGGTGGCCCGCCTGCGCTCCAGGTGCGCCTCCATTGCCTGGACGGCGTCCCACTTCCAGGAGTCCTCCGGAGGTCCGGTCCTCAGCAGCAGGCATCTCAGAGGAAGCACCAGCTGTGCGCAGTCCAACAGTCCCTTCGGTGCCCCGCTCGACTTCAGGCAGTCGCACTCCGTCTCTGTGTGGCCTCCGCCCCTGTGGAACCACACCAGGGGCATGGCCAGGACCTTGTTTCGTGGTGATATCTTGGATGCAATGTTTTATGTACAGTTCCCTGCATACGTACACATACATTCACCGAATTGTCATTGAGAGAGAGAGAGATTTATGTCAGTGCTTAACATCAAGGTCTTCAGCGCTGGTGAGGGGGTGACATAATGCAAGTATGGGGCAGCGCAGGAATGAAAGGGCTGGGGAAACGGGAGATCCCCGAGAAAACCCGCCGACCAACGGCATCGTCCGGCACGATTCCTGACCTCGCCGGGAATCAAACCCGGACCGCCTTGGTGGGAGGCAAATGGTCTGACCGTTCGGCCACCGCGACCCCAATAATAATTGAGTTGGTTATTGCAGTTATATTTTAGAACCTCAGTACTGTAACGGAAAAGTGTGACTGTTTCCTCGGAACTGTGTGGATTGGTGGAAGAAGGGGGGAGGGGGCAAGGATGTGTGCCGATATCCTCCTTCCCCCTGGACAAGCGCTCCATCACTGTCTGCCGGGACTACGGCTGGCGCTGGGGCTACGGTGCTCACCTCCTGGCGTGAGTCATGTATTACATTGGCTGCCGTGTTTTCTTGGGGATCTTGTTTCCCCCGTCCGCTTTTCTAAACTGGCTAGTGCGTCAACATCTGTATCACCTTCATGTGCGGGGCACGAAAACGCCGCGCGCCGTGTAGTGTTTCGGTCGTTGGGTTTTTTTTCCTATGGAACTTAAAGGCGCCCGCCTGGTGGTCGTGTGTTTGTGTGAATGAGGCACAGTGCAAAGGGCGATACTGACCAGCTTATCTGGTGCGGTATCACCTATACCGCAAGACAATGAAATGGCGTGGTGTGATATCGTCGAACACTCGCCTGACTTGAAGCTTTCAGTGGTGACCTCATCAATTTATTTGTTGCAAGTTTTGAGCAAAGTACAATACAACTTCCTATCGTAGTTTCACACGAATCCCTTAAATAGTTGTTTGGATGTAATAGATTGAAAAGGCCGTTTTTAGCCATTATGAGGGTCTCCGAAATGATCTTTCTAATTATAACATAATGTTTAGAAACCACTATTCCATCATCGTTTGAAGTGTTTGTTCTATTCGTAAATGTACACAATAGAAATACGTTGAGCAGTTTCTTAAACAAAATAGTTCTGCTTGCACGCTGCAACGCTGTTTGCAAGGTAGGCAGGCTGCCGCCTTAAGAAGGCGTAGTACATAATCCAACGCTAAAAGCATTAATCTATAACTGTAGGTTTCTTGAAGCCAATTTGCAAAAATTAAACAATGGCAATCCTAGACAATAATTTTAGCCAACGTTTTAAACAAAATGGTTTACAGTGTTACGAACTTCTGAGGCACAATCTCTGACGCTGGAACCTCGTGCATTTATTTAACTGCGGTGCTAGAGATCACGCGTAACGAATTGGTAATTTTGGATACATATTTACTCATAAAGTTGGCAAAGACCATTATCTAGGATTGTCTTTGAGTATTTTATTCATATTGGCATCGAAAAAAGCGTAGGAATCAATTGATGTTTTCAGTGTTTATTTGTCTTCCATGCGCTCTTATTATTTTTTTTTTTTACTTACGGAAAGTGCATAGTAAGTCCAGCGCGTACATCTATAGTTTAGATTTACTATTCCGGTTGGTATTTTTTACGTGACAGCGCAGTCTGAAGAAGCCGTTTTTAAGCCATTTTTGAGGTCCCTCGAAACAAGGTTTCTAAGCATGATATCTAAAAACAAAAATAAAAAAGCACAGTTTTAAATGTGTTTTCTTTTCGTGGATGAAGATATCGAACGCACGTTTAGCAGTATCTCTTAGAAAGAACTTTCTTCTTACACTCTGCAACACAGTACATGCACCAGCTGTGTACGGCTATAAGAGCATTCACGAGGCAAAAATGCATGCATTTTATATTTGTACGACATAATGTTAGTTTTATAAACGTTACTTTGACTACATTTTCCACTTGTGAAAACTTTTTAGTTCTCACAGTTTTCCTGTAGAGGTATGCCAAAGTTAAAATCTGCAAGTTACGAGAACATACAAATAACGGGGAAAAAAACTTGAATGAAATATTTTACACTGAAATAAGATATTAAGGATCATATGCTAATTGATTTGAAAACACAAAGTAATATTCCTTTATATTATAAAAATTTTCTGAAAATAATTTTTTTTTTATTATTATTATTTATTAAAGTCAAGGACCTATAAGTAGAGTTACGATTTTATGGTGATAAAATTTCTGCACCACTTTGTTTCAATGTCTTACGTGCACATCTGCAGTTCTACCTCGTGGTCATTGGTTGTGGGTAAATGTGTAGAGTCGTCTTTCATGTGAGTGCACCAATCAGAAGAAGGTTAGTAGCGACATCATACATCTGAGATTTGCGGATTGAACAACAAGACGCTAGGAGTTAAAACATCCAGTCACTGACCACGAAGCTGGACTGCAGCTGTAGACGTAAGGCAAGTGGTGTAAAAATCTTTTCCGGGAAACTTCCTGTACGTGTTTATTGGTTGTGTTTTGCATCAGTAGATTATGCGCTAATTGTAAAGTATCAGTAAAACAGTCTTCCAATAATATCTTAGTTACGTTAAGAGATCGTGGTACATAAATAAGCGCTGAATTCTTCAGTTGAGATCTATACACTTTTTGAAAGTCAATATAGAAAAACTGCAAAACAGCAATCCTCAATAATTATGCTTGCCAACTTTATTAGCAAACATTTACCCGGAATGATGCATTTGTTAAGCGTGATCTCTTGCGCCGCAATTGAAAACTCGAGATTCGGTGTCAGAGATTGTTCTTTAGATATAGTTAAGTTAATCGAGAAAAAATTTTTCTCACAAAGTTGGCAAAAACTATTGTCTAGGATTGCTGTTTTTTTTTTTTTTTTTTTTTTTTGCAAATTGGCTTCGAGAAACCTACTATTCTAAACTGATGCTTTTAGCGCCGAATTATGTATCACGCGCTCTTAAGTCACTATTTAAACAACGGGATGTAGGTAGGGTCCGGTATTTTTCGTGAAAATATTATTTTTGCCCCACTTTGTTTTAGTGCCTTACGTGTACAGGATGTCCGCGCTTAACGCTTAAAACTCTCAATAGCGACGACGTAGAGGACTTTCAGACAAGTGATATGTAGAGATGATGGTTTATCGCGGGAAAACTTGACTATTTGCTAGGCTTCAACGTACGTTCAGCTTATCAAAAGATTACAGACTTTTCCTTGTACGCGAAGCTAATGCCCTATTTGACTAAGCCAATAAGAATACCGCTATTTTAATATTTGATGCACGTTATTGGTCTATAGACAGCTACGTTGTGTCAGTGTTTTCAAGGCTATGTTGGCACAAAACATTTTCGCGATATACCATCATCTCTAGTGATATGATATAGGACACTTGGGGGTACACGGAAGGGAAATGCCTTAAGATTGGTAACGAAGATGTAATATGACGTCTTCAAAACATGCACTGAGCCATGCTGACAGCATGCAGATGAGGCGAACCGTTGAGATTGTACCTGCGCCATATTTGGAGCTGCTATGACGACTACGGCGCAACGCAGGTGTGACGTCATATTACATCTTTGTTACCAATTTTTGACATTTCCCGTCCGAGTACCTCCCCCTCCCCCAAGTGTCCTATATCATATTACTTTTCTGAATGTCCTCTACGTCGCTACGGAGAGTTGTAAGCATTAAGCGCGCACATCCTGTATATTTGCACATCCTGTATATATATATATATATATATATATATATATATATGTATAT
>PNEQ01060125.1:0-20966 GCA_003012365.1 Medauroidea extradentata | reverse complement strand
TGAAAGAGGTTTCAGCCAGATGAATCTCGTGAAAAACAAACTCAGATCCTCTTTAGAGACAGAAAGTTTAGATGACCTTATGATGGTGAATCTTAATGGACCTCCACTATCACAATTTATACCCTCTACGGCCATAGATAAATGGTATTTCAGTGCCAAAACTACCAGGCATGTTCAAGGACACAAACGCCATGCCTCTAAGAGTCAATTTTTTAATAAGAAGAAATAGGATAGTGTGGTACAAATATTTCCATGCATTTCTTATTGTGCTATTAGTATACATTGTTACGCAGAAACAAAACAGAACGGTGCAGTAGTGTTAGTTTATAATTTTTTACATTAATGGTATTAGCACAAGATTATGATCCATGTTGATTCTGGCTGGTCAACTTTTTGACTGACTGGTGAACAATCCAAATATTTTTCAAGCCCTGCCCATACGTATCAGTATGATTAGCTATCAGCAAGTCAGCTAATGTAGGCGATGAATAGTAATTATCTAGTGTCACACAGTAACCTTTATTCAGTAATGGCTTTATCAATGTCCTAACTACTTGGGAGGATTTTGGGAGGTCATGATACGCTGCATCTAGCTGTGTGTCTTTCCCTGTATAAATGAGCATGCTCCACACGTAGCCACTCGTGGACTCACATAACATACATTTTTTCATTCCAAAACGTAACCTTTTTGAGGGAATGTACTACTGTACTTACACGGTAACCTACCTTTATACAGCAAAAGAGACTCGTCAATAACCAGGTCCCTCTCAGGTGTGAACAATTTTTTGAATTTTTCATTTAGGTCCAAAATAACAGGCCATATTTTACGCAGCTTCGGATATGGACGTGTCTCGTCAAAATTTGCACTGTCAAAAAAATGTAAAAATCGTTTCAACAAACCAAAAAGGTTTGTAGGTCATGATTTTGGGGAATATTGGTGTTGTCAGAAGGGCATTTGAAGACCAGTATAGTTCAAAACTAGGCTTCCACACAATGCTCTGTAAAATCATAACAGCAAAGAAAATATAGAGTTCATTTACACTTGTGTTCTTCCAATTTTTGCAGTTGCATTGTTGCACATATCTGTTGATCTTGTCAGTGATAAGCTGCATGAGAACCATATCAAAAAACATACAGAAAAAATCTAAAATACTGTGCTCATTATCTATGTCGAAATGTACTCCACTTGTGCCAGTAAAGTCATATCGTGGAGGTGCTGGTGGCAGTGAGATAACACTTACACTACACCACTGCCGCGCCGATGCAATTGCTTGATCTCCGTCGTCTTCAAAACTTGAGCTGCAGCTGTCAGATGGAATTTCCTCACCACTTTCTGACCCACTATCAAAGACATGGCTATCAGAATCCATTTTTATTTCTCGTATGATATACCACAACCGCACAACACGTAAGTCAAAATATCCCAGACTCTACTATTTATGTCAAGAGCTCTGAAGATCTCACAGGGAGAAAGATGCTGCAGACCTCTCTATGATGTGATATCAGGTACGCCAATGCTTATCTGGTTTTAGTTTGTGTTCTCACTTGGTTTATTCCCATTTTCACTTTTTGCCATTAACTTATAACAATGTAGCCAGTACTTGCAGCAGTTTTGACTGTAAGAAAATTTTCTGATAATTCTCATTATTTCTTCTGATTACTACAGCATCACTGTTAGCAGAAATAAACTCCTCTGCATAAACATGTTAAGTTTTAGTAGCTTCACCTTAATAAAGTAATAGGTTATTTACACCCCAGAACAGACTGACTTGCCTGGCAAGTCCTGAAACTTCAAAGGTCTTTACAAGCTAATACTTCGCATCCTTAGCAGACTGCTAAGTTTCACCTGTGAAATTTTTTTGGGATAGATACATGAAACTGTTTGTGCCACAGACTTTTCAGTTTTCCACTGGTCCTGTTATGCACCTTCAACAACTCCCTGTACGTTGGTGATAGGGACATTATAATACTGAACTGTCAGGATGCAGTTAAGACTATCACATGTTGTACTTAAGACCACAATCCATCATTTATACTGATTTTACAATATTTATTTTAAAATCATAAATGATAGCAGATATAAAAAAACTGTTGTACAGTTTCGTTAGAAACAGTATATAACTATTTTTTCAAGACAAAATTCACAATGGTTTCAGCTACTTATACAGAGGAAACAATCATTTATTAACTAACTATCCAAATTCATATAACTTTTTTGTCTTGAAAAAAAATTAGACTACATTGTAACAAAAATTTTTGACAGTACTGTGCAACAGTTTTGCAATATCTACTCTTGTTTATGAATAATAATAATAATAATAATAATAATAATAAAAAAAACTATAGTGAAAGCAGTAGAAACGATGGATCATGGCCTTAATGCTGTAACTACTTACAGGAAGAGCATATTCCACACACGTCCAGTCCAGCGTGTTGATTACCGCTATCCCCGGCTGCTTGCAGGCAAGCATATTGACCCCTCCCACAAGTATCAGCCTGCCGCTGGTGAAATGAGCTGTATGGCCGTACCGTGGCAGCATGACTACATCGCGTCTACGCCACGTCATTGTGCTGACATCTAGCTGCCACACATCATCCAGTGGGACCAACCTGCTGCCCAGGCCACCTGACACGACCATGCTGGTGGTATCACATGTAACAGCGATGTGCGAGCACCGAGCCTCGGGCCACTGCAAGCTGTCAACTGGTTGTACTCGCCACGCTGATCTTTCTCTGAAGATGTCCAGAACCCAGAGGTCATCAAGAACCTACGACCATTACTTTCATTGGAAGACACACAGTACCACACATGACAAATACACGCATTCACTAGAAACTAATCAAGATATCTACATTCAAGTTTAATGCAAATTGCTGAACTCTGAACAAGATACTAAGCAGATAGCTAAAAATTTAGATATTACATTACAGTAGTTCTCATGTGTTCAATTCAGTATTACGAAGGTTAATTCTACTAGAGGTTGGAAAGATTAATGTTAAAAGTTTGGCACAGGGAAAATTTCTGCCGCTTGAGAAATGGTATTGGTACGAGGTGTAAACTGCCTGATTGGAGAGCTTTTGTGAATTTTAACTTACATAAAGCAAATAATTTGAAAGCCAAAAATGTTTGTACAGTATTTCATTTTAAAATTAAATGACTTCTCTCTTTATCACACCTAGTTAAAATTTATTTTACTATAGTTTTGTATTTTATTAGATACGTTAGTGATTGGAGTGCGACTAGCAGCAGAAATTATCCCTGTGTCAAACTCTCCCATACGAAAACACATTTTCTTTCTAACCTGTAGTAGAATTAACCTTAGTACATATTACTAGACCAGCGAACAGTAAAGCTAAGATATGTTGGTCAAGGGCGCTGTCTACCTGAGAGGAGTGATGTGAGCAAGGTTAGGGACTTACACGTTAAATTATATTCTGTGGTGCTTTTTTGATCATGAAACCACTAATTTTTCACCCTATAAGATCCTATAGCAATGTGGGCATCACTGAAATGAACAGAAAAGACAGTTGTGGTATATGTGTCGGTTCAACAGGTATTAAACCCCGCCGATAATAATTTTAAACATATTTCTCTATCCTTACTCCCACTAGGACTCAAAAAATGAATGGCATGGGGGAGAGAGAATAACCCATTAGCCTATGTATAACAACTGAGTAATGCAAATGTAAAGATAATGTACAAATTGACAAAGAAATTTAATCAAAATCATCATTGTTTACAAATTAAGTTTTTAATTACTTTGGTGTAAATCCCAATAAAAAATAAGCAACTACACATAATTGGTGTAATAAGCAATGAAAGAGCAGCCTACAACACAATCATTATTACACTGTGCTGCCTAGTGACAGACCCAGCATTGAGAAGGGGGCGGGGGGGGGGATGACTTAAAAATTGTGTATACACACACCCCAAGCCAAAAGCTGGGAGTCCAGGGAAAATTTTGATTTGATAGATGCAAAATGGTGCTTGTTAAGGAATTTACACACAAAAAATTTAATGACATAAGTTAGACAATTTTAAAATAAATTATGTCTTTAAAAAGTGAATAGTGCTAACAAAAAAATTAATTACAAAAAATTAAAAAAAGAAAATAAATCTGACCTTAATAGAGGGTTCCCGGGCTTCATGTGCCGCCCTCTAAATTCGCCACAGGTTTTGCTATTCACAGTCATATTGCCTAATCTCTTAAATCTGAATGTACAATATGTGATTAACATTGTGTTCCTGCATAAAACTCTAATATTTAACAAATGTGGGTTACCATTGTTTTTCTCCATGTCCTTCAAACAAGCAGCACCCGTAACAGTAATTGATCTGTAAGCGTAAGGAACAACTAATTGTGCTGGACACATTGTTATCACCTAATTTTCTACAGGGATTAAACCCAATTTAGTTGCAGTGGAAAAGGAGCGAAGTGCATATCTTTTCAGGAAAGTAAGGGAGAGAATGTGTATGTTCCCATTGTGGAGACAATTCACAGTAAAAAAAACGGCACACCAAATGCTAAAGAAAAGTGGGAATTCACTGGCGAACTTATTTATTTCTAGGGGCATACCATTCTCTAATCAAGTGGTGATTCCTCAAAAGTATTAAATTCAAGGTAGTCTCTCTAAGAAATGAACCTGGCTCAATGAAGTTCCCTTCCCTTTGTGACGAGATTCGGCTGCTACTGATTTGGAAGTACGTGTGCTAACAACACCGCCATACACGTTACACAACTTGTACAAAACTTAAAAACAAGTAAAATGTGCATACCTAACCTCTAAAGTTGCGGTTCGACCACCAAACACAAACACCCAGCAACCTTCTTCAACAGAAACAACAACTGCAGTGTGCCTCCAGCGAGGCTTCCTGGTGTTTTCCGTTCCCTTTTGGCTCAAATTGATCACCTCAGCATCCAATGCTACTGTGTCCTGACAGCCCGACACTTGAGGCGCCAACACAATCGGCTCTGTGTTCACTGCGTGATTGGGTGACGTCCTACCACCCAACATCAACACGTGTCCATTTGGCAATGTCGTGCACGTGTGATGCATTGCATCTAGACGGACATCTGCACCTTGCTGCATGTGGATGGGGAGGATGCGAGCAGTGCGAGACTTGTTCAAGTTGAACAAACCTACTTCTGTTCGCCGCCTGTGCTTCCCATTTGGCAACACCCCAACACCTCCAATCACCACACAATCACCGTCATGCGACACTTTGGCAGTTCTGTGGGAGAACCTCCACACTTCACTGGTGATGTTGAGACAATCCAGGTGGATGCCCTCATGATTAACAACACTGAGTTTGTGACCACGTGATTGTGGAATGTTTTGTATTTCTGTGAGCACACTGTTCTGGGAGTCTTTGGCAGAAACTGATAACGTATAATGCACACATTTCAAGTGTATCTCTTCAAATTCATCAAAAGGTTCCAATGTAAAGATACGTCTTCTTTCTTCATGGTCAGTGATGTGCATAAACACATCAAGAACAGTCCTCGCAACACAGGCTGGCCAATCCTACACATAAAACATTACATTAACTATATAATTTTTAAATTTGGCTTTATGTCTAATTTAAAGCGAGGTCATTAGAGAAGGTTACACACAACTTTACGCAAAGACAGGAACTGGGAGAGGATTTGGACATGTTCTTTGTTAAGGAACCACTCCAGGATTCACTTAGTGCAATTTACGGAAACAATTAAAAACCAAAATCAGGATGGCAAGAGAGAGGAGTTGAAGCCAGGTCCTCCAGAAACCAAGCCTAACATGTTGCAGTTGTGCTACCTCATTTTGTATTTTTTAATTATAATTTTAAGTAAAACACGTACAGTATAAACACGTTTATTACATACTATACTCTGAAACTCTTTTAATGAAACAAGAAATAATTTTGGAAAGTAACATTATAGTAAGTAAACATTATAAAAAGTGCTGTTGCAGAGATTTATAACAAATTATGTTGGGAAAATTTTGTACTAAATTTTCAAATTGGTTGTTTCAAACACACCTTGCTAGTACTTGTATTTTTTTGCCTGTCTGTTAAATAACAAGACACAGAGGGGAGGGGAAAAATTGTTACAGTACACTCACAGTTACAATACACAGCCTGCAAGCATAATAAATACATTAGTACACCTCTTACTTGCACTTTATAACGTTCCTCTTGTGATTCCAAATCTGGGAATGTGCTCAATGACAGCAATGGTGTATTCAGACTTCTAAAGTGCTCAGCCATTACGATTCCAAATGCATCATGTGGATACACTTGCTCATAGGTGGCGAAAATTCCATTTTCAAATTTTAGTGCAGCCCAGTTTATTAAAGCTGTTGAGCTAAAAAAAGCAATCCATTAGAATTAAAGTTCACACTAAAATTAAAATATAATGAAAATAAATTCATTGTCAATAATTTTCATTTGCGCAAAAAAAAAAAACAAGAAAAAAAAAACGGAACAGTCAAAGTTGTTACAGATGAAATAATGAAAAGACTATATTGCATATTATGAGTTAATTTTTGGGTGAAATTCTCTGCTCCTACTTCCAAAACAGAATATTACAATGCAGTAAGGCAGTAAACAAGGTTGAATGTCACAGCAAGATCACAGTGAAACTGAATGCACTGAATTTGAAAATCACTGTCTGTATACAAACATACAGTGACTTTCAATAAATTTTGAAATATTTTACTGCAAGTACGTAAGTTACAACTTTTAATTTATGAAACATATTTACAAAAATCTTTTCTTTTTCCCCGTGAAGCTTAGAGCTCTAGAACTGGGAATAGGTATAAATCAAATAAATTACAAAATAAAAAAACAATAACATTTAATTAAAGTAAGAGATGTAACTGTTAATCTCTTAATACATATAACAAAAATCAATTGCAGCAAAATAAAAATGATGCTAGGAACAGATTATTATGATTGACCCACCTTAGATTTGTTATACGCATAGTTATGTAACCCTGAAGATTACTTGATACTAAAGACGAAGATTATGTCAACCAATATTTTAAACTAAAATAAAAACTATTTGATACCCACGTGGTATTTATTTCACAGCAATAAACCCTCCGATATTAATGTTGCAATAATATTAAGGGCGCTGTGAGAACACAACAGAACTATAATGGGGTTCAGAAACGCTGTTCCTATCACTTAGCATTGTATAACTTATTTTAAGTATTGGCAAATTATCTTGAGTATCTGCCATCTTGCTGGCTCAACCCTAAAACTGCAGTGTTCAAATTCAGCTATGTTTGATGGGTAGTCTGACTCCTTTGATGGGTGATCTATCTCGTTTTGTAAAACTCAAAAGGTCCAAGCAATAATTTGTTTTCTTAGTTTCATTTTAATAGTAGTGTAACTAACATTCAATCATTTGTAATTTTGATGATATTTGTTTTGTCGTACTTGAAAACCTAGTAGGCACAACTACTGTATTAGTAGTAATAATTATTTTACTTTGTTTGTGCTATAATCATTGTTATTTCTTCAATACCGATGAAAAACACACAAACCAGCATAAGACTGATTTTGGATGTAATCAAATAAAGTAACTTACACAATGACTGCTTCCACCAAGACTTTAATAACGGAACTGCTTAGAGCAGAGAATCTAGTGTACAATATTACATGTGACTCTCTGCCTATTCTTTTCAAATTGGTTGGGAGGGAGGGGGGTGGATGAATGATATATCACCCTGCCCTCAGAATACTACTGTGACAGAATGCCACATATGCTGCTGTGAAGGGCAGTTGTCTCTCGTGATCTGACCAGTTTCGATACATGGCATAATTTCAGACATAAGCACGTTCTCATATCCTGTTGATGTGCCAGTCCCAGCTACAAAATTAATCATGCATACACCTCAAGCCCATACTGTTAATTGTCAACCATTTTAAAGAATAATGGCAATGAAGAGGTTTTGGTCAGGACTCAACATCTTCGTCATTAACGCTGGGAGGAGGAGGGGGGGCAACATGATGTGCGTATGGAGTAGCGATAGAGTAAAGGCGCGGGGAAACGAGATTCCAGAGAAAGCCTGCAGACCATCAGCGTTATCCAGCATGATTCCCACATGTGAAAATCTGGGGACCGACCCCACCAGGAACGAAACCAGATTGTCTTGGTGGGAGGTGAGTGCTCTAGCCACTTCACCAACTGCAGCCCTGAATAATGTCAGAAAAAATACAAATAACAAAACTGGTTGTGACACATCTGTCATACCTGCACAGCCAATTCGTGTGCACAACAACCAGACTAAACAATTGCTATACATTTGATTTACTATGAAGTTTCAAGATTTAATTTCTCACGTACACTCAAACCATAATTTCTGTTTGTTACCCATGCACCTTATGTAACTACAACATTTACAAAACTGCATTAAATATATGGCACATTATGTTTCTGAACACCACCTTCAAATACCAAACTGCAGTAAGTTACTCCTGTCTGTATCTCTTTATTCTGTAAAAACACTGTTAAGAAAGCAATGCACTACTAAACACTACAGTTTTAATGTAACTGAATTAAAATTTTCAGGTGATAATAACAATTGCATAACAAAAGAAGTAAATGGTTTTTCATAGAACTGAGAGCTTACACATAACAATATGGTTGGTAATATAATCTTCTGTTGTCACTAAAATAGGAGTTGTCTATGTGGACGAAAATGTGAACAGCAAGCTGTAAGAAATTTGTTGATATCACTTAAGAATCAGTACTTCGTAACGAACAAATCTTCTTTTATACGGAATACTCTCACGTGAACCATTTTTATGAAATACTGAAAGTACTGATGCAAAACAGACTGTGAGTGGTCAGCAAGGTAGGCAATATGCAATACACAGTAAGGCATAACACCATTTGTAATTTAACTGCACGGTACACTAGTGAAAATGTGATAGCACTCGTGTATCTGCGATCAAGTAGGAGTTTAACAAAAATATAAGAGACAACCATGGAAACAGTATCTTAGTTCTTTCTCTAAGAGACCACATCTCTTCTTCAATGATATGAGCATGTAATTGGACTCCTTCCAAAATTTTCCTCTTTTTTACTTCTAGTTCTGAAGCTCTTTGCATGGCATGCTTTAGCTGTAACTCTGCTTGACTCTGGGTTTTTATTCTGTGCTAGCACTTCTCCACATCATGACCAAGCATTACAAGCAGCATGTGAATCAATGACTATCACTTCAATATACTCTACACCACCAACTGTTAGCACTGCATCATACACTTGTCTTTGTGTAACAAGTGATGCCTCACATTGATTTTCAACTATGAACTCTTCTTTTTTTACTAGAAAAACCTCTTTCTTAAACTGAATTTCCATGTGAAATGAGGAATATTATTTCCAGAAAAGTCTTAAAACATTGTACTCAGCATCACTTGGAATAAGGTTCAACCCCAATGTTTCTAGTGTGTGACCTTTTTGGAAAACCTTTAATTTTTTCAACAAAATTTGAATCACAGTAAATACTTTTGAATTGCCTATTAATTCGGATCCGCTATCCCTGCACCTGGCACCCATTTCTTTATTACTAGTACCTCCAATGTCAAACAGTCTACTGTCAAACTGATGCACGCTAAGCCACCCCAGGATCTAAACATTATATCCCTTTTGTCTGCTTGTAACGAAGTGGTGATGAAACCAATAGCTTATTGCAAAGCATTACACGCTTGATGAAAATCAGTACACAGCGATGACTTACAAAATAATTGCATTTGCACCATTGTGATGTGTTTTTTACTGAGCCGGTGGCTTTTTACAGCACGTTTCTTCATATTGCCTAACGCAAATGTAGCATTGCAAAAATTTCACATTACAGAATATGGGTCAATATTACACAACTTTAATCAATCCTTACAATTAGGGTCCTATAACCAATATGTTTGGAATTTAGCTTTATAAGACACTTTACTTTCATGAAAATAAACTATTTACTGCAATGAATGTGAACAAATAGCATACGAAAGCAGCCCAAAAGTTATCACCACACACTAAATGGCTCGAAAAAATTAACACAGCACAGTTTAGCACACGCAGCCGATGTTATTAATGGAATCTAGTATGTCTCCAAATCGCCGCCATTTATATATTGATAAAAAAAACAGTAAACGTCAACTCTTAATATTTTGGGAGCAAAAGTGCAGCTGAATCAATATTATCAAAGGAATGAAATCAATATATATTGACAAAAGTCACGTAAATTATACAATACTTAAAAAAGTGGTAATACTGTTAAAAAAATGTTTCTTTCAAATTCTTGTAAATGACTACTGAACTTTAGAAACATTGTGTGTATTCCACAAATATGGAAATTCAGGTTATTTTCAGAATTTGTTGTGGCTGAAAATTTTTGTTATCTGTAGTCATATAAGAGTAAAATTTTTCCTTGCAAACTTGCAAAATTCCCTGTTATTTCCTGGTTTTCCATGACAGATTTAAATTCCCAGTATTTTTCCTGTTTGTAGCCACCCTGTTTAACAATCTAGTTAATTTTCAACTTCTCCTGGAAAGTCTCTTGTTTCCTTATACACAATAACATAGGTCGACATACGCCATTCCTGAAAATTTACGAAATTAATAGCACTGCCTACCTCGTAGCCGTGGCGAGAACAAGGATAAGGATAGACTTGTTAAATTATGTACGGTGAAATTTAGTCACATTTCACCATATCACTATTAAACCCTTTTCTGCACTGAGACTGCTATACGAATGAAAATAACTGGAAAAACTGTATGAATAGATGCTTTCAATAGTTGAGAGTTACAATTCTTACTTGCTCAAAGTTTTCAAGGTACTGAAGAAACAGCCTAAAAGATCTATAGCAATTGGGGTTGCTCCAAGATGAACAAAAAAATGTCAGTAAAGCATATACGTAGGTTCTACATGTACTCAGCCATAGTTAATTAAATTTAACACATAATTCTACATGTTTGCATCCCACATCTGGAAAATACAGCACCCTTAAACTTCTTGGCTTGACTTTCTCTCAAACCAGGGAAGATGGTATTTCAGCATAAAAAATGGTATTGCTGAAGAGAAATTTTACTGCTGCCTCAAAATAGCTATGTTTACCTGCATACAGACATATGTCAGAATTAGGTTGTGCTGACGCTAATTTGAGGTTTGTTTTTGTTTAGGAGCGATTTTTGTGTTTCTCCTTCCGTTTCCTCGTTTCCTTTTTTTTTTTTTTTAGGTTTTGTTTTGGTACTTTTGAGTTTGTCAGCTGCTATCCTAAGTTACAGAGTCTAAGTAACTTTGGGTACGGAGCCTTTGGATAGGGATTCCTTTCCCTTCGGACCACGGCAGTTATGTTTGTGCACTGTATTTCGGTGGATGATGTTGTGAGGCGGTTCGGGGGAGAAGGGGGGGGGGTAGGTGAGCACCAGCAGACGTTGAGTGGCTCACTTCATTTGGAACAGCCACTAGAAAACATGTCCTGAGTTTGATCAAATACCCAACGTGTTGGTCCCGAGCCAATAGTTTTGAGTCTCGTTGAAGACGTTCGAGAGGAGTTATTGTGTGTTACTTCGTTGGTTTTACGAAGTCAGCAAGTAATATTGGATGAATATCCCGCTTTCGGCGTCCAGCGGTATGGAGGTTTTGAATATAATTTGTGATGTGTCATCACCCAACTCCATGTGGAGGGTTGCTGGTTACGACGCCCATGTTGGAGGTACATACTGTTAAATTGGACGGGCATGATGCCCTCGATGCTGAAGGTGGTCTTGATCGGAGCTCTGCATATGCTCATTGATTCATGGTACGGGCGAACCATTGAGTATTTCGTCGGGAACTAGCATTGAGGGCACAGTGTTCTACTCTTGTTGCAACGAAAGAATTAATCTAATGGCAGCCGTGCAAAAGCGAAGTGCAGAGTAACTGGGAATTTGATCTTATTTTTTAATGTAACTCTTATCCATATTTTGTTAATAAAGTGTGAGTGTGTTTATTGAGATGATAAATGCCAGTGAGATTATATGAACGATGGTTAATGATTGTATGCCCATAAATGGATTCTTGGACTGGCTGTTAAATGGATAAATGTGAAAATTTATGTTGCATTTAATGTAAATCGTGCTGAACCGACTGGTTCAGTAAATTTTCTTTGAAACGCACGTTCTTGTTTCCTTTGATGTCATAAATGCTTATGAATCAATGTTTCTTATAAGTATGTTGCATATGATTCCTTAAAGATGACGCCCCAGGCGAGGTAAGAGAAATTTATGGTTATTTGTGTCCATTCTAGAGTTTCTTGTCAAACAATTATGGCGTATTCCAATTGACTGCTCCAGGGGCGCACCCGGTGCGCGCCGAGAACCGAAAATATGAGATAGGCATGTGATTGCCCGCAACGAGTGTGTATTGTTTATGCTCCAACAACCGGAACATGTCACATTTACAGTGCAAAACATTTGTGGTGACAAATTATTTGAAAAGTAAAATTCTTTAACTCTAGGTACTCCAAAGCGGCCAAAATTTAATCCTACGAAATTTGAGAGGTTACTTTACTACAATTTTTCTTCTTAATCAATCGTAAATAGATGCGCGGACGACTCAGTCCTACTAACAAATTGAGTGTGTATGCCTTAAAGGTGTTAATAGAGCAGCAGTGTGAGTCTAAAAAGACTTCACCATGTACTAATTTATTTTGGAGTACAAATGAAGATACACTCTAAACGCTGCACTAACAGACACCATCACAACTGCACCTAGCCAGATTGCGTAAGCTGGTGCATTAACATCCTGACCATTCTGAGGGAACATTTGCTAGCAGTCACATCCAAAAAATCATCACAGAGAGATACAGAACGAACTACAATTTTCAGAACTTTGAAAATAAACGAAAATGAGTTGTTAAATTATTGTTTTAGGGAATTAGCTTAGCCTGAAAATGTTTAAGAGTATCAATTAATATAATTTTCTAGGTAACATAAGACTTAGATATAGGTTTTATGAATGGGTGAAACTATGACAGAATTAGTTTTTCAAATGCAAGTACTAATTTACAGCAATTCAAAAGTTCTGCTATGTTGTTCAATTCAAAATAGAAAAACCTTATACGTATAATACCAGCTTCTAAGCTTTACAATAATTTCAGTGCAGGTACACAATATTACAACTTTCCTGTCTGAAAGTTAAAACTTGGGAGGTATATCACTGAAATTTAAAGTTATTGGTAGCAGTCGAAACAAAGTTTGAAAGGTGCCACTGTTAACCCTCCTCAGTTGCAATTTCTTCTTTTTCATGCAAGAGAGACCTAGGCATTTCATTCTATCGCTCTACTTTCCTTGTTGAGTAGCTAGTAAACAATAGTATTATATTATACCATAGATTTCATTTACGTCATCAAAATAAAATGTGGTTACCTTAGAATATTATTCGAATACATGTCAAACACATTTACTCATGTTATAAAAATGTATTTAGAAGGAAGAAGTGAATTAAATATAATTACTAATATGTACAACATGTGTTGGGTGCAATCCAGGGTTGGTTACATTACGACAGTAAATAAGCACAACGATCCTAATGCAGACATTAAGTAAAGTCTTCCTGAATTGAAACAGCATAAAACAACACATGTTCTGTTTCGCATATGTGCTTCCCCAAGATGAATTCCAACACAATGAAATTTTAGTTTCTTAAGATACACTGATTTTTTGAAAAATTTTGTCAAAGACATTTTTTGTGTTACCTTTTCCTGACTTTCAGAAATTTTTCCATCATGAATAACCTGCCAGAGTTTGCTGGTATTGTTCGGAAACATACTGCAAATACTATCTAAAAATTACCTATAATACACAATGCCAACCTGGTTTCGTCCATGTAAGTAATTGCGCATTCCGCTAGAAACAAAGTTGGTACACAAAAGTTGGTTCCTGCACTTGTCAGAATTTTCTCTAAACTTTCTAGGTCCTGTAAATTGCACCCAATCAAGCAATATCTGTCACTGCATACGTAAACTCCATCAGGATTTTCTGTGAAAAAAACCAACAACACAAATTTTATTTGTTTTATTTGTCACATAAAATAAATGTGATTAAGGCAACAACGTACAGCACAAGTTATTAAATACACTAAAACTGTATATTGTCACAACAATAAATTTTGGGCATTAATTTTTTTTCTTCTCATCCATACTCAAAATAGGTAGTCAAGTTATTTT
The DNA here is from genome assembly GCA_003012365.1 of Medauroidea extradentata. Classification (NCBI taxonomy): domain Eukaryota; kingdom Metazoa; phylum Arthropoda; class Insecta; order Phasmatodea; family Phasmatidae; genus Medauroidea; species Medauroidea extradentata. The sequence goes on along the minus strand of PNEQ01060125.1, from coordinate 6,772 downwards.
GGATTATAATTTTATAGAGTATTCAGTTTTCCGGAAGTCACTTCTATACAATTAGGATCGTGGACGTCTAGAGTGTTCTCTTACAGTCTCTCAAGTTGAGTTTTTTTTTAGCTCACTGTTCTTGAAAGCCTGCAGAGGTTGTTGTCACTGCAGCGCTCATAAATTCTTTGTGGGCAGTGGACCGGTAGTGCGCGCAGGCCAATGGCCATGTTTTAGATTGTAGGCAGGTGAGAGGTGTGGTAATGAATGTGTCTGTGTCGCTGGGTGGTCGCACTCTGTGGGTCCTTCTGGTACTTTCGGCATGCAACAGCCTTCCGGGGGCACTGGACGCCTCTGTCAACACTCCTCTGTCCCACACTAACATCTGTAGTAGGGCAGACGCATGGACAGGGTGTGTAGAGCAGTACATTTCTATCGTTTCAGTCCCAGACAGTCCCCCCCCACCCGTTACGTCAAACGTCGCTGAGTTGTGAATGCCCTGTGAGACAGAGAGAGTAAATGTTCCGCCAGCATGGAATGAGGGGTGCTGACCATTCTGGGAAGGTAAATCACGGAAGATTCTGGAAGGCGCGATTGAGTGTATACATACCTGACGGTCATGTTTTGGCGAGCTTTTTGAGTTGCAATGTTTTGGCGACTTTTGATCATGGCAAAGTTTTGACTTTGAGCTTCGGCGAGCACGGCGATGCCCCGATGGGCGAGGCGCAAGCCTAAGCTCTCGTGATGCCAGATGGCAGGTTTTTCGGCTAATTTTTTTATTATTATTAATTTTATTTACGGTAGTAACTAATATTAAAATTTTACCATGGGATAAAAAGATTTCAAGTAACCCTGAGGTAGATGAGACTTCGCTGGACAGGAACACCAAAACTATAAGTATTCTTTCTGTTTAGTATTCTTTTTATTATTATTTATTATTATTAATTCCCCTAGTTTTCATGTTCGGTTTTATTATTGTATCAGTCGTGAATACATTTACATGAGTATTTGTTGTTGGCCAGTACAATCGCCGTAAACGTAATGTTTCAGAATAATGTAATGACCTTGACCTGTATTGTAACCACTTTCTTTTGTATAATTTCAAGCCATAATTTTTCATAAGATAAGTTAATACCTCTTCATCACAATTGATCAATTCTATCTATAAATTTACGCTTTAAAACCTTTTCCAAATTGTACACTTATTTCTGAATACAGTACCAATAATGTGATATTTATTTTCGTATCGTTTTATTTTTATCTTTTGTAATAAATACAAATTATTTGAATTCATTCTTTTATTTCAAGTATTCTATCTGTAGTCCCCTTAACATTAATTGATAGCCCCTAATTCCAAAACATGTACCATAATTAAGCTACATTTTCTTGGCTTCTGGGTGTGAGCAGCGTCGGGAGATTGTCTTGCGACGTTTCGGCAGTCATTGCAGCTGCCATCATCAGGTAGTCGGAGTTGGAGACCAACTGGTAGATGCAGGGTTTGCAGGTCCTTATATACCCTGGTGTCTAGGTGGCTGCTTCTTGGTTGGATGGGCCTGTCTGCCAATCACAGGCCTGTTGGCTCCTGATTGGCCGAGGTGGTTGGCCAATACTGGCTCTCTCCTGGTGGACCTTCTGATTGGCTGGGTACTTGGGACAATCGTATGCAGACTCGCACCTGGTTCGCTAGGTTGGCTGGCCAATCCTGGTGAGTCTGTCGTGACTGTCCTCTGGTCGTTAGATTTCGCATCATCCAGAAATAAATGACCCCGTACTTTACTTAGCAGATATCCATCTTCTCTATTGATGTTGTTAGTTAGGGTGTTTTATTATTTCTACTGCCTCTCTCACAGTTCTCAGACGGTAATTACTGATGTTGGTTATTGTGGAGAACTGTCAAAATCGATACTGTGTTTCATTTCCATGGAATGTTCTGCTATTGCTGACTACTGGTTTTCGTATTTGTATGCTCTGATATGTTCTTTAATTCTGGTTGTGATTTTTTTGCCTGTTTGCCCTATGTACACTTTCCTACATGAACAAGGAACTTTGTATATTCCTGCCCATTCTTTGGCTGGTGTTTATCTTTTGCCGATCCCAGGATGCCTTCTATTTTGTTGATAGGTTTGGAGATGGTATGTATATCGTGCTTCTTCAGAAGCCGAGCTAGTCGTTCGGTTGTGTCTTTCACATAAGGCACAACTGCTATGTTTTTCAGCTTTTCTTTCTCTGATTTCCTGGGCCGACTTTTGATGCTCTGCTGTATTTCACAGCGTGAGTATCAATTTGCTTCTAGAGCTGCAGTGAGATGTTTCATTTCTGCTTCCAGGTGCTGCTCTTCGCATACAGTTTTCGCTCTGTGGGTTAGTGTAGATATGACAGTTCTTTTCTGTGAGGGATAATGATCAGAGTCTGCTTGGAGGTATCTGTCAGTATGTGTAGATTTCCTGAAGACTTTGCGGCCCAAGGTGGAATTCTGCTTCTTCTCAGATTCCGACTACCTGATGATGGCAGCTGCAATGACTGCTGAAACGTCGCAAGACAATCTCCTGACGCGGTTCACACCCAGAAGCCAAGAAAATGCAGACAACGGCTGCGAAAGCCTGCGATCTATTTTAATTATGCTAATTTAATAATAGTTGTTTGTGTGTGTAAAGGTTGACAAGGAATAGGCACACTACAAGACAGGAGATGCGACCCGTATGGGTCGTTACAGTATGTGTTCGATCCATAGTACCCTCTCGCATTGCACGTATGCCAAGTGAAATAGTTTCTCTATTTCAGAAAGTTTGTTGTGCTCTACCAAACATTAGTTATTTATGTCGCTAGGCTACAAAGTGGAAGCCTTGTCTTTAAAGTGTTTGTTATTTTTGTTTGGCTTAAAGCTACATATTTATTTACCCCATAGTCTTTTTAATCATTACAGAGTTTATTTTGTTATTTATGGTTTATCAGTATGGATCAGTCAATTGCTTATTTATTTATTATTAGTGATTTTTATCTACTTTCCACCTCGTAGAATAGCTGGTATTCAGATATACACACATCCCCCATTTTACATCAATTCAACACTCACGTTTATTTCACATTTACTACTCATTTAAATATTTATTATTATTATTTTTCTATAGCCAACCTCCCGACATATTTTTGCTGGGAGTCGCCGTATAAATTATTTGGCGGCGGCCCAGCCGAGTGATAGACGTGTTTGACATAGCTTTCTGTCCAACGACACATTTACTTCAACTCTAAATTTTATGTTTTATTTATTTTGCCACGCCCAGTCTCCTAGCTCATGAAAATATATAGTACAGTATATTATAAATTTTGCAAACCACATCAGTTAGGGAGTACAATAAGCTAACAAACTTCTCAACACTACAATCGCTTGGCTTGAAGAAACAAGGGGTTGGGGGGGGGGGAGGAAGTTTGAGTTTAGGAGAACTGAGATTCAATTTCTTGTCTGGCCATCCTGATTTCAACTTTCCGTGGGTTTCTGAAATCACTCTAGGTGAATGCTGGTATGGTTTTTAAATAAAGGCTGTGGCCTTGACTTCTTGTCTACTCTGAGAAAATGGTTCCGAATCTAATAACCATGCTGTCTGCGAGATGTTATGCCCCATTTAACTACCTACAGTAATATGAATTGCTTTTACTACCATTTTACAAAATTTAGAACTGTAACTTAAATGTTATTCACCTATGTGCAGGTCACCAACAGTTTTTAAAAGATCGTCAGTGGCCATAATTATTGCAGCTTTCCTCTTGACAACTTCCTTGAAGTCTATCTCATAATATGTGACCTTGGAATGTAGGATGCCACGACCCAAAAGCCTGAAGAAACTGGTGTCAAAGCCTGCGCCAAATGAGACTATCTGAAACAATGAATGAATTAATTTTATGACACAACTTCAATAAACACCTTTCTTATGTGGAAAAACTTTGGCATAGGCCTACCTGAGCACGCTGGTCTGCAACTTCTTTAAGGAACTTTTCAAAAATGAAGTTGATTATTTTGGCACGGACACAGTAACCCATGTGGATCAAGGGACTTCGGCGGCCAGTCTTCTCCACAAAGAACTTAATAAACTCATCTTGAAAATAACCTCTCTGCACCATGGAATTTTTTGAAACACTGCTATAATCATTTGTTCCTTGCACCTAAACAAAAATCCAACAAAACTTTTACCTATGTTGAAGTTGTATAAATTATTTTAAATGAACTTATCAGCATTACGACGACATTCAGTCTGCACTGTTAACATAGCATAGCAAATATAAACACATACTGTGTAATAATTTCTTATAAACAAATACAACCCAAACCACAAGCTATAATTTAGAAAATAATTTTTACAAAATTTGCAACGATGTTTCTTCTAGCAGAGTTTTTTTTTTTTTTTTTCCAGTTCTGCTACTAACATGGTGACACTGTTCCAGATGGTGTTTGCCCAAGCATAATTACCTACTATCTGCACTAATTGTTTCGTCCACATAATTATTATTATTTTCACGGCTTTATGGCAAGTAATGAAACCTGCCAACACATGGCCGGACTGTTAACTCTCATCCAATGGACAACAAGTAACCTCCTTAAGGTGACTGACTGCTTAGGCAGTTGTAGTATGCAAAGTTTCGGTCAATAGATGTTTTGTTTATAAGGTTAACATATGGGGGAAAACAGTATTAAAATATGTATGTAAAAAACTGCATAAAAGTCACAACCATGCCTATTATGATACATAGGATATTTTGAGTTTATAGTTTATTGTAGGGATATCCAAAGATCATCCCCCCCCCCCCCATTTAAAAAAAAAAAAAGACACGTCTAGTTGTAGATGACACAATACACAATAAATAACCTACATAAGTCTGGTACAGAGAGTGAGTCCTTTACAAGAGGCCCTATAGGGAATATATGTACAGCAGCAAGGAAATGAGAAAAGAGTCCAGTGTTTAGAGGACACCAAAAATAGTGAAAAGCATGGGCCTCTTACACACATTCTGAATCCTATTTAAAGGGCTCACCTAAAATTTCTTCAGGACAGACATACCAGGAACTCACATTTTCATAAAAAATGGAATATTTTAAACATCTAATACTGTAGGCCTGCAGCGACTTTCACCATCAGCAAAAAAGTAAAGAAACAAGAAAATATGGCACACAATTTTTCTCTTCATCAATGGAGTGAAAATTCATCATCTGAACACATAGAACTAGCATAATAATTTTATGTAGGTGTTAGTTAACTTATTTACTTTCATGGTAGGCATATATATTCTTCTACTGTATAAAAGCATTTCTACGAAAGTTTCTTGCAATATGAATTCATGATTAAATAAATAGTTTTGTACATACCAAGAATGAGACAAGAAAATAATAAAAGAAAAACATGAAACATCCTTTAAGAACTAGTCAAATCTCACAAATAAATAAATAAAAATAAAAAAAAAAACTAACTCAAAAAACAAATGTAACATAAAGAATTATACTGAAAAGAAAATAGACAGCACTACCTAAATACTGACTGTGATAATGTAAAAATGGTCAGTATCCATGAATGAATTTACACATTTTAAGTAAACAAAAATGTAGACAAGAAATTGGAAGGCTTACTGTAGATTTGTTAAAATCCAGAATATACTGAGCGAACAATAAAATCAACACTAACGAGAAAATACTGTGAATGAAAATACTGACAAAAAAATTAATATAGTCAAATATGAACTGGAATAGGATGTAAGTTAACAGAAAAAGAAATGGAAAGAATTTTTATTACGCTATATGGTATAACACTCAAGTTTCATGGGAAATAGAGAACTAATGACTCCGAACCGACTACTGACGGCAATGAGTGTGGTGAAGCTACACAAGTTTCAACTATAGGCCGTTCGGAATAAAGTGAACACTAAAAATTTAACCTTTGAAAAATATCACCAGTCGTTACTGCATATAATTCAACATTAACTATAGTTGCCTTGCTGCTTGTATGGTTGGCAACGAAATAACACAACATAGTTCCGTGTTTATTCGTATTTAAATACAACAATACTGAAACAAATTCAACCGACAGCGATATAATTGTATTTTTTATAATTAATTAACTTATTTTATATCAAACTATGCAGGTACATATCGACTGAACAATTTATCTTACACGCGCAAACATAAAGTGACGTGTCCCAGCAGGTTAGACTTTTCCCGTCGTTCGCCGTTATGCGCGGAAAGATACGAATTGGCTGGAAATAGATCTTTAGCAGGGCTTTTTCGAGTGCTCACTTTATTCCGAACCGCCTATAGCATAGCAGCCTCTGAAATAACTCAGCAACCCTGTAGTGAGAGTACTCTTGTGCAAGGGGTATGAGAGCGGGTCCCGATTAAGCCTGCCCCCAGGATGGTCAAACTCCACGAGGAAAGTAGGCTACAATAATAAGTTTGAGACTGTTGCTGCTGTGAATGAATGGTCAGGAGAACAGTTCACATTCTACTTCGCTGCTGTGCTATGAAGCTTTTTATTCTGTTGATGAATTCTTATGCAATAAATCTTTAGTGGGTGGTTAGAAGGTAATAAGTCTAAATACTTCTCATAAAGTTGAAATGGCGCCGTGCGAGGGTTTGTCGGACGGATCGGCTAGTAAAAGAAACATTTTAAGGAATCATAGTTGTGGAAAATGTAAACGAATAGTTAGAAATGGAATCCAATGTGATTGTTGTGACCTTTGGTTCCATTTTCATAAATGCAGTGACGTTGAAGACGATTCAAAAACATCTTCTCTCGACTGGGTGTGCGCACAG
>PNEQ01060124.1:0-20966 GCA_003012365.1 Medauroidea extradentata | reverse complement strand
CTGCGGCGTACATTTTCACAGGCAATCAAAGCGATTGACAGTTGTAAAGAAACCACCCTTCGTGACTTTTGGAAAGAGTACAATATCCTAGATGCAATAAAAAACATTGCATCATCTTGGTCTGAATTACAGGTTTCAACACTGAATGCTGTGTGGAAAAAATTGTGTCCAGAAATGGTTAAAGACTTCAAGGGTTTCGCTGATGGAAAGTCGACTGAGACGGATTCTAAGCTAGGAGATTTTCAGCAAGCTACGGAGATGAGTGTCAAGCTGGCACAGCAATTAGAGCTTGAAGTGGACGCAAGTGACATCAACGAGCTTCTTGGGAGCAACAGTGAGGAACTTACTAATGATGATCTCATTGAGTTGGAAGAACTACACAATTCAGTTGAAAATAAGCCAACTGAGTCACCAATCACGGACGAAAAAACATTCACAAAAAAGGGACTAGCAGAAGTGTTTCAGTTAATAGACTCTGCGCTATTAAAATTAGAATCTATGGAATCTGACAATGAACGTTTTGAGAATGTTCGTCGGCGTGTTTATTGTGATATCTCCAGCTACAAGGCCATCTACGAAGAAAAAAAGCGTGTGACAACACAATCAACACTCGACATGTTTGTGAGACGTTCTCAGAACGACCCACGCCCAGATGATCTACGACCTTCAACTTCCAGAGAAGGGCGGGAAGAAATTGGTACACAAGACTCCCCACCGCCCTCTCCTTTAAGTGATGACATTTCCGACTCTCCTTAGTGCCCTCCCCCCTCCTAAAACTAGGAAAGGTGAGAGAGAGTGAGAGAAAGGTCAGAACTCCTCAGAACTCCGCTGTGTTAATGCATGCCCACCTGCCCCTGCTCCAAACAAAACACTGAGATACAGTAAACACTGGCCCTGCCTGCCGTGACGTGAACTCTGACACAAAATTATGTCAAAGTGAACCTAATTGTTTAGTGTTACATTTCAGTGTAGGGTATCTTATGTAGTATTTTTTTGTTTCATAGTTTATTCATCGTATGTAATTTTTATGTTTAATTATTTATTTATTTATAAGTTAATGCTTTCCATGGCACGTCAAAGAGTTGAAACACATGGCTATGTGTAAGTCAATGCATGTGGATAATTAACTACATAGTAAATATTCACTACTACATGCACCTCATTTTGTGTTTCCTAATATAAAACGCTCCATATGTCCACCACCTACGCCACTTACAATCTACGCACAGTTGTTTACTTTACACTTCTAAGGAGCTAATGCCACAACAAATGTGAGCGAGAAGATATTTCCGTGTGTGTCACGACTGCGATAGGCATCTACCTACGTATGCACTACAGTAGCTGTGCGCGTGGGTTCAACCAAACGTAGCCACGTTTCCTGTCGGCATGCCGATGGACGCAGCGTTGCCAAGTCTCCCGTCATAATGCTGGTGGACTATTATGCCGCGCGCACCACACACTAACAAATAATATCGAAATAACATGTGCATGGTACTTCAGTTAACGTATTCTTTCGTCCTTAATTATTTACTTTTGGTTTTACAAATACAGTACAGTACACACATTTAAATACCGTACATAAGTTTCTTGCGAATTTCCGTAAGTACCGAACCTAAAGTTTCTTGCGAATTTCCGTAAGTACCGAACCTACAATTCAACTTACGAAAAATTTGAGTTACGAAACGGGCTCTCGAACTTAACCCTTTCGTAACTCGGGGGATTACTGTATTATAATATTAACATAGGCGTATATGTAAGTATAATGTGGGCCTATTGATTGATATGTGATTATAAAATGTTGATTGTATACATTTTATAAGTTGTTCATGGGTTTTCTCAGGATTTTTATTTCTTTTTTTTTTTAAGTTAGAATTCAAACTGCTGTTTCTGAAAAGAAATAATGAAACTGTCTTAGCTCTTAATATACTGTAGGCCCTATATAAAAATTTTTTCATGCAGAAGTAATAATAGATAAACATTAAGAATTAACTACTACTATACAGGTGAATCGGAATAAAGTGAGCACTCAAATAAGCCCTGATTAATGTCTATTTTCTGCCAGTTTATATCTTTCCACTGCATGTAAACATAAACATTACCACGTGCTTTTATTTAGACTACATAGGCTTGTACAATGTTTATATTTATATTACACTGCTCTGATAAATATGATCTACAATATCTACTCATTAAATGCACAAGAGCTGAATATATGCTATAATCAATAGTAATACCTGTTATAAATATTTGCGAGTTAACGTCTTATGATACTGGTTTGTACATCAAATACAGGGTGTCCAGCAAACAAGGATTACAAAATTCCCTGACTTTTCCAGGTTTTCCAATAGAAAACTAAAATTTTCCAGAAAAATGAAAATGATACAAATCTATATACATGAAACAAAACCGGTTTAGTTACACCATTTATAACTCAAGAATGGCTGGAACGATTTTAATGATATCTGATTTTTTTTTTATTCGACTCCACCCAGAATTTAAAATATACAAAAAATTCACAAAAAAAAAAAAATACATACATACTAATACTATAAATTCCCACGACAATGAAAATTGGTAAACATAGGTATTTGAACACTGAGAATATTTTCACGATATCTATTCCTTGATTACTCGACCAGATGACGGTGCAACAAGGGAGGGGGGGGCCCCAGGTCCCAAAAACATAAAGACTTAGAAGGCATCAACGCAAGTGCGATGGCGAGGGGCGAAGGACCAATCCAAGACATACTACAGGAACATAAAGAGGGCCGAAGGCCCAAACCGAGATGTTCAACAGTAACATAAAGAGGGCTGAAGGCCCAATTTAGAAGTCGTCAATACAAGTGCGACGGTGAGGGCCGAAGGCCCGAACCGAGGTGTACTACGTCAACTTCCGAAGTGTTTCAAATGTGGCATCTTTTCGAAGGACAAATCATACGCGAGAAAAGCTAGTATACAAATACAGTAGAAACCCTTACAGCACTAATGTTGGAGGACATGACACAGGCAATAAAGGGATTCTACAGTATACCGGATGTGACCATTCCTGTATTTACACATTAAGGGGTATAAAATTACAGCGGTATAGCTAAATATGCTCTATAATTGATTTCTACTGTAGTATTCTTAAAAAAATTATAATAAAAGTAAATACCTACAGTTTTGTTTATCTGACTTTGTTTACCCAACGTTGCGTATTATACTACGCCACATAACAGAAATAAACTTATCAATTGGCAAGACATGCTTACATTGCTAGCATGTGTGAATGCTATTTATTTTACTTCTGACCAATCTGTTGTTTTGCTGTAAAACTGGACATAATTCAAGTTTTAATAGTTTTTACTTTAAATCTCTAATGTTCTCCCATTTATGTTAGATAAGCAATGCTTTACTGTATTTAAAAAGATTGGATATTGCTTTACTAAAACATATTGACTGTATTTGTAACTAATTATTTTGTTACTTTTGATCTAGATTGGAACAAAATATGCATTAAATAAAGGTTAAATTAAACACATTTACAAACCCTAAGAATATTCAGACTGAGGTGTGCTACATACTGGCAATCACAACTCTCTAACAGGTAGTATGGAATATTTTGACGCTACATGTAAACATGTACCTGCTGATTTAGACTCAGGCTTGTTTATCAAATTTAGTTGTTACAAACTCAAAATTCAAATAAAGGCAATTAAGCTTACAGTCTGAGTATAACAAGCGAAACTTGCAGAAATACCTAACAGTTGGCAAGTAACTATACAATTTTAGTAACTTCCAGAATTTTCACAAATTTCCCCGACAGTTCCCTGACAACCATATTTCCCTGACTTTTCCAGGTCGCCGGACACCCTGTAACTGCCCTTCTAGAAAAGTTTGCTTTCCGGTCTCCAAGTCTTTATATAAATTACTATCAGTCCTAAAAGCCGAATAATCACAGAGTAATCACTATGATTGGGGGAGAAAGAAATGGGCAAGGAGCAGAAGGCATGGAAAAAGGACAATGGAGGTTAGATTGAAGAAACATTTTATTGCTCACAAGAACAATAAAACGTTAAATATGGAGAGAAAAAGCCCTTCCGCTCCTGTGGAGGTCTGAGAGCTGGCTCTTCTTTTTGTAGCAGTGATGGCTGCTGAACTTCTTGGCAATTTCTCAAGGTCTCAGTCAGGAGGGCAGCAGACAATGAGACCCTCAGTCTGAACCAAGGAAGAATCGTTAAGAACTAGCAGACAATAGTGCCGCACCTGCAAGAACTGCTTGAGCAAGGCCAGCACTGCAAGGCACAAGGCAAGAGTACCATGGTCTCTTTAGAAGCCGGCATAGCGAAATGCAAGGCCTATTATACACACCACTAGAAAAAGGTTGCGTCTTACATAGGTCCGCTAGTGGGCATGGCGAAAGTGAAGAAGCCTTGGATTGACCGGGCGTCACGTAGGTAAGGTGGTATGGTTCGATGCAAGTGCAAAGCGCAAAGCAAGCAAGAGAGGTGGTGACCAACTATTAGGGTCTCAGCTGCTCTGCGTGAAGTAGGAGTACAGGCAGCACGCAGTGTCTTCCAAATGTTGCCATGGTGTAGGTGTGCAACAAATTACTAAAGAATGGAACTCGGTTATTACATAAAGTGGGAATGCTAGGATAAACAGATACGCAAAGGGGAGCAGGCGTGAAGGAGACGGAAGGATGGCATCAGGCGAGGCAGAGGCTCGTAGAGATAAAAAATGTTGCATAGCATGTCTCTTCACAATTAGGCTACGGTATGTGCCACACCTCGATCAGCGAATACTCCCCTCACTTCAGTAACAATTATAGGCCTAGTACACCTCAGACAAGAGCATTGTGCCCAGCTTGTGACCATTGTGACATCAAAGCGTAAAGTGACGTCCTAGACGTCACAATTGGAAGTTAGCCTGAATGCAGTATTTGTGATGTTTTAGGTAATGTACATGTCTTACTACCAATGATTCAAAATTGTTGGAAAAACATGTGGGAAGAATATTAAGGATGTAAAAAAAAGGAGATGTACTAAAAGACATTGTGCAAATAGCTACGGAGATTGGTGGAAACAGTTTTGAGAACATGAGAGAGGAATAAATTGATAGACATTGATGCAAAGACACAAGGACCTAGTAAAAGCAAGTTGGATGAGAGTTAGCTAATGATAACAGTGATGAAGATAGTGATATAGTCCCTGAAGTTAAGAAATTTAGTTCAGCTAATCTATTTTGAGAGACTGTGCAAAAATTAATGTCATCCTATTTTAAAACAATGTTCGAAATTCACAAGATCTGTCAAGTCTGCATTGTTTCAGTGTGTCAAGATTTTGAAAAATTTGACACATGACTACACAGACAAAACTGACAAAGTTTTTCACAAGGCTCCGCTGTCTGGAAAACCCAACACTTCACCGCAACCAGGATGCTCACATGATAAGCAGCTGGAGTTGGAAGATACTAGTTCCGATGACCTGCAGACTGTGGAGGAAGAAGATGAATGGGAGGGGAAATAGCTGCAAGAAAGGAAGTGAAGCTTCTTTATCTACTGTACACATCACTGCCTCCCTTTCTCGCCCAGTAAACTTTATGCCATTACTGTAATGTACTACAAAATTATATCACACTCTTCACAGAACTACAAATATGTTTACTATGTACATACTACAGACCTAATACATACATAATTTGGTTTTACTGTGATAATACTCAATATCTGAAATGTACATAAAACATAATTCAAATAAAACATGTGGTAAAATAACTGACCTGGGAACCTAACCTTTTTCCCCAAAATGTTTCTAATATCAGTATTCACAATTTCATTACTCCCCTGATTTTTTAAAACCCTAGCCCTAACAGATACAAAATGATTTCTACTGTATATGTTTTAAGGCATGCAAGTTAAAATTAAACAAATAAAACTATGTATAGCAACTGGCTACAGAAAGATTTTATTTATAATTACAGTAAACCCTCGTTTTACCGGACTATTTGGGGGGAGGTGTGGTCCGGTAAATCAGATGTCCGGTAAATCGCGAAGTACCAAAATCGGCACACGAAAATAGACAAGCCGATAGATTTATAGCAGTGTGATAAGCATAGTAACGCAACGTGTTTGTTGTAGTCAAATCGCTGGAAGTGGGCGAGGGGGAAGGTTTGTGCTGACTGGTGGGAGTAGAAAGATAAGCACCTGCCTGTGTCTGCTCATTGAGATAACCATGGGCTGAGGGCTGGGGAAGAGTAGAAGGAGAGGGACAGGAGGCGGCTTGCTATCAGCTTGGTTTCGTGTTACGTTGCGTGGTAACATGTGACACGTGAACTTGAGCTACTGCTTTGTATTTCACAGTAAAGTGTTTATTTACTAAATATACGACAAATAAAAATGTCCATCTAAACTACCGCTGTTTGCATCGCGACGCAGTATCGTATACCGTGTCTGTCAGATAATAATCTAGCCGCCGTCGTTGAGAATTTCTGAAGGGCAAGGCACGGAAATGCTGAGCGTGAGAAAGGCATGTGTTGCGCTAGTTTGTCCGCAGCAGATTTAATCTCTCTACATCTCACACATTTACACCACACGAGCATTGTTGAAAATACATTGCCTCGTGTGAAGATGCGGTAGCAAGTTTCACGTGTTTCCTGGGTCCAACAGTGCCATTTTTTTTGTTCAACATCATATTTCAACACATAACTAACTAGTTTTTTGCTTTACAAATGTCCGACTCGGTTTGTTTCTTGACACCATAATCACCATACAACTTTGCTACCGAAACATCGGCCTTCTAACTTTTATATTAGTTCAACTTTTTGCTTGATGTCAAAGTTACTCTATTTATTTTCTGTCCTGTTGCAGACACTATTTCATTTTAAAAAACGCGTAATCTTTATCGTGTACATCAACTGTGTTAAAAACTCACGTAGACACGACAATCGCTCTTGCCCGGACATGTTAAAACACTGATGAAAGATTGACTAGCTCTGTTTACCGTCTTCCGCGGCTATCTGTGCGCGCGCCTGATGTCGCTCACCAAAGCACAATAACCAGGTAGGTCTTGCGCTGTTGATCTTACAGTTCCGTAAAAAAATTCAATTAGGCAATCCTTCTTGACCGGACACGGCACGTACCCCGATCCGCGATTAAAAATAGCTCTGTCTACCTTCTTACGCGGCTATCTGTGCGCGCGCCTTATGTCACTCACCAAAGCACAATAACCAAGTAGGTCTTGTGCTGCATGTGACAAGTAGACCCGATGGTGGAATAATTTTGTATCGCCAGATTTTGTCCGCTAAATACGAAGTCCGCTGAATAGAGGTCCGATAAAACGAGGGTTTACTGTATTAATTTTATTGTAATCAATAATAGTTTATGATTTTCTTTCATTTTACTCTTGAATTTTTCTGGAATCTGATTGTAATTAACTGCAATATTTAAATTTTAATATCTTCGTATGTTTGCTTTGTTACTGTAAACTTTTAATATTGTCAATGGCAATACAAGAAATATAAAACATAATTTAAAGTTTCGTAGAATGAGAATAATCTATAAAACATACAAATCTCACCATTACAACCAGCAAAAAAATTAGGTCCCTTCGAGTTTGTAGTAAAGAGGTTCCACTGCAATCAATACTGATTTAAACTAGTCCAGAGCAATATTTATTTCATTTTCACAATATTTGTGATTTTCTAGAGTTGAGTATGATTTGACTTAAAGAGGAGAAGTAAATTTTGATTATTAAATATAATTTAATATTTTAATTTTACAGACTGTAAGAATATGTCAGTACCTGCGTGATTCAGAAATATTTGTGTAAGTTACCAATACTGAGTTGGCATACCTACATTTGGGTGTCTCTATAAACTTTTTGATTTTAGTAGCTAAATATGTACTTATGCTTTCATTTAGAATATTCTGAGTATATGTTCTATAGTGTTTATGTGTTTTGTTCATTGAAAACATCAGTAGTTGTTGCTACTGATTTTAATGGTAAGTTCTGAGTCGAATGCACATCCTGGTACTACATAAAAGAAATACAACAAAGGGAATAATCTTCTATAGCACAAACATTTCTTGACGTACAAGCATTTTCCTGAAAGTTGGTTTATTTACTTTATTTATTTGCAAAACTAAGCTGTAACAAAACATTTCACTGAAAGGGGGACAACTCACCCCAAACAGGAGGATTCCTTTCCATGGTATCCGCTTGCCAGTAAAGAGGTGAGGGAACTTTATAGGTAAGATGACAGCTTCCTTGAGCGCCTCCTTGGCACCTTCCAAGCCTGCCACATCTGACCACTTCACCTGTGGCTTCTCTACCACAATGGCTCCTTCCAGCTTTGCTTGCAGTTTCTTCTTTTCTGGATCATCTGAATCTGAATCACTGTCACTCTTCTTATCATCACTCCTGAGGAAAATAAACTGGTTTAGTGACAATTCTGACAAATTACATACTCTACTTCGATTTCCAATACACCTCACAAGACACAACAGTAAATACACAGAAATATCTCTATGCAACATACACACAAGTCTATATAGCATACATACTACTCATAAGCATCAGTTCTTCATATAAGTGTGACTAGACAATACTGTTTTGAAACTAAATATGGAAATCTTTTATATTTAATCATATATACATTACTGGTCCTCATGGAACCAAAACCAGTAATTCCCCTAACTGTATTAAAACAACAGACCAACAAGGCAGGAGTAACACTACCAGTTTATATAAATTATGAAATAAACTGCAATTATAACTACTGTCGTCTTTATTCGTCTTGCCTGGTATGCCAGGCATTTTATACACAGGACTTGTCAATTAGATAAATACGGTAAAGAACCCTTCTTACACTTCTCAAGGGACCTGGAAAAATTGTTGTAAAATACAGGAAAATGTAATAAGAGGGACATTTACAATATAAAATCAGCAAATGGAACCACGAAACGTTATGTGTAAAATGTGGGACAGTTAATAAATAACTAAAGTTATTAATTAAGAGTCATTTCAACATTACAAAAAGGCCAGTCATCAGCTCGCAACAACTCTCTTGATGAGGTTCCTTGCAAAATGTCAAAGGGTGTAAAAAAGTGGCCTTAGTATAGAATAACCAGCTATGCTGTAAGGATAAAAAGATCTGAATAGAAATATACAGTACGTCCCGTCACTTCTATTTTGAAAAACTACCTGCTCTATTCAGAATACACATAGCTGAGAAAAATAAACATTCATACATATTTAAGGGATACTCAATGCCTGTACAAGGTGTTAGCTGTATAAGAGTTCCCTATATGAGAGCAAGTGATAGGAAGAGAGCCAATATCTCATACTGTTGGTGTATATTGCTACAGTGAAACCTTGTTAATACAAACCCTGTTAATGCAAAGTTCTCATTAATACAAAGTGATTTTATTCCCTTGGAATGGGACAAGAAATGAAATAATTACTTTAATGTTTAATAAAACTTTTGTTTATGCATTAAACCATGCAATATCAAGTTCTCAAGTAAAAGGAAGTAATTTTGGTGGAAAAACAATTTGATTTGTGGGGATAAACAGAGTGACCAAAATTTTAGAAACATTTAAAAAATTTTAGAAACATTTAAAGGTTTTAGTGAACACCTGTTAATACAAACCTCATTATTACAAACAGCCAAAATTTTGGTCCCTTCAGGTTTGTTTTAAAGAGGTTTGACTATTGCCATTACAATTATTATTATTATTTTAAAAAACTAAGCGATGACAAATTTTATTTGCCAGATACATTTTGTTAATCAAAGTTAAAAAGTTAGAAAAACACTGACAACTCTTTCAATAAAGTCAAACCAATAATACTTAAATTAATAAAAAAGCTAAAACATCATAATAAAGTTAACACAATGTGTTTCTCAAAATTAATTGCTGAAATTTATCAATTATTTCCATGTACCGTATTTAGAACTTAATTTGAATTGTTACACAGATTGTATCTGCTACTGCACAACAGACTCTTACGCAAATCTTACTAGGAGGTGTGCTCTGTATAAGTGGAAGATACTCTAGACTTTCTTGAAAACCTGGTGCAAGTAACAGCACCTCCATCCGAAATCTCTAAATATTCAACTCAATCCCTCTGCCGGCCCAATTCAGATTTATCCTACTCTGGAGCAGGACATATAGCCACCAGCAAATGAAAACCACAAAAGAGCACATAAAAACGACACCACAAACACAGACTCCAGTGTGTGTACACAAAAGAAAATCTCATTTTTGGTGGTTAACTCTGACATGTTCTGAACAATATACAATGTTGATCTTTGAAAGAAGTGTGCAATGGGAGTGCATGACTGGATTTATTTGCTTGGACATACTCCATTAAGAAATATATTTCCAATGGAGTATATTCAAGGAAATAAATCCAGTCAATTACAATACTATTACGCAATTGTAATGCAACGTAATTATAGCATACCGGTACGAAAGGATATTCTGCACTATCCAAACTTAACATACTGCAACTGAAGTATACAAATTCTGCAGATTTCAAGTTTTTTTATTAAATAAGCTTCCAACATACAACCCTAAAGAGTTTCATGTTTGAAAAAAAAACTGCTGAACAATAAATGTCTGAGTAGATCTGGTTATGTGAAAAATAATACTGAGATGATTTTGTTAACTATGTTTTCACAAGCACGTAATGTGAAAAATAGCAAAAAACTGCTTACTTAGATTCTCCCTCTTTCACAGGTTTCTTCGACTTGCCTTTCTTCAAATATTCTTTCAATTTTTCTGCTCTGTCCAAGTACTGTATACACTTGGCTCTGATGCTTTCCTTGGCCTTATCACCTTGCGCCTCGTCTGTTCAGAAGAAATAAAATTGAATCAGTCTTATTAACATAGTATCTAATAAATAACTATGATTATTATTTAAAGTAGTTTCAACATCATACATGTTAGTCATCAGCTCTACAACAAACTTCTTGATGAAGTTCCTTGTAAAGATGTCCATTAGAAAATGTGTGACAAACACCCAGAAGCCACTCCTGAGAGCAGGAAATTCAGTTGTAAATATGAGGTAAAAATTATTAAACTTATATACTGTAGTTACACTGAAAATATATTATGTTAAGGGGTAAATTTTTGTAAACATTCCAAACAATTCAGTCAGGGTAGCAAACAATTGCACTTGTAGGCCTCAGCATTCCCTACATGGTAAAATGTGACCTGCTTCCCTGTCATCTTACTGAAAAAAATTAGCATGAAATTCTCTATGTACGAAAACCTCTGACTAATTGTCTGTGAGAAATCATGCTTTCAAATTTCTGAAGCCACATAATACTTACAAGATATAACTCAAACAAGAAGCATGTCACGTAAACTTACTGGAAAAAATACTGAAATTTTAGATAGCCTACTTATCCCAAAAATTTACTTTAATGCAGTACTAAAAAGTCTAAAAAGGAATATAAAAATTTATATATAACAAAAAATTATAAGCAAATAATATTTTGTTTCCTATAACTTCAATTGCAATATTTTTCAACATTAAAAAAAAAAACACTTTGCATCTGAAAGAATTATCTTTAAAACTGGTAATTATTTTAACATTAATTTCCCATTTACACTCCATGACTACACGCTAGACAGGAACAGCCTTAAAATGTTGGGGTATAATGAAGTGGTAAAGCACTGCCTTTTAAGAAGATTGGCAGGCTTCCACTGCCATTGTCATTGAGATCTTGGTACCTGGGTTTATCCAGAAACTTTCAGCTGCTGTTACTCTACCCCGACGACGGAGGCTGCAATATCCTCCCAAACATCAGGAAGTTGAAATAGCTACAACCCTGAAGCCAATATCTGACGGACACGTGTGAATATTTGAATAATCAACTAAGTCAGTACTCTAAGCAACCTTTTCTGCACTGTCTATGTCCTATCAAACATTTTGTTTGAAAATGTACTGAGAACTACCAGTCTGCAAAATAATCATTATTTTGCAAACTTTTTTACTGCTTTGTGCTATTTTGCTGGAGATATGCCAAGTAAGGAGTATAAGAATGAAACATACAACTATGCATATTACTGAATGATGGAATAAAGTGCCATCAAAGGAACCAATCATAATTTCTGGCTGCTAACATCACACTTGGGTTGTTCACAGGGTCATAAAACACTCAGCAACAGTAAGTGTAAGGAACAATCAACAGTGCCTTTACAAAAGAACTGAATATTCTGAGTACATCTATTTTTAAAATCAAAAATTTTCCTGTTACATATTGTTTACACGTGTGTACAGTATTTACTAAATGAGGTTGCACATATAAAATATACACTTTTTACTCACACTTGATTGCATGAAGAAAATATTCCACTCCATGTTCATACAATCTCAAAGCTTCTTCATAATTCTTATTTTTGTCTTCTTCAGTTGCCTTTGTGACCAGATCAATTGCTTTCTAAAAAGATGGAAAAACATACCAATCAAAGCAGGCACCAATTTTTTTTTAATGTCAGCACTGGACAAAACCTATGTTGGATATTCTTTGATAAATGCTGCAATAAAATTTACAAAACATGTGTCTCCTATTAATAACATATTAAGTAAAATTATATACCAAAACTGGACAATACACAAAAATAACAATGTAATGTTTATATGCTCATAAAGACACAATTCTAAATAAATTACATATAATTCAAGGCTATAAATAAAGTAAGTATAAAAGCTAAGTTAAAAATAGCACAGAATGTTAGGCTATTTTTTAACACCATTTTACTACCTACACCTAGGTACGTATAAATGTAATGGAATCTTTCGGTTCAATTTTCACACACTTCTAAATGTCCGAATCATTTGAAATTTTGCACACATACTAAGAATAGATGACAATACAATGATGTCATACCTGTGACCTGGTATTCTCACCCATTACATATATAAATAAAAATGCCATCTGGTTACAGCAGTAAATGTTTTTTTTTTAATCAATATTTTTAAACAAACAATTTTAAATTGAATAATTAGTTATATCTTCCATTTTGTTTTAAAATAAGAATAAAATTTACAATTTAAAAAAAAACATGCTTTTGTAGAGATATGAAAGTACTAAAAAGTTGAAAATTATCTTTAAATAACAAGAATTTGTTCAACAGTTATATGGATGTCCCATAATTCAGTATAACTTAAAAAATTTTTAACTAAACTTAAAATAAGAATAAAATTATTTATAAAAACTGAAATGTAAACAAAAAGTGTGGGATGCTTGTCTTAAATTTATCGCTAGCTATAAGTAAAGGTAGAGTCATTACAAAAGATAGTGGAGAGAACCCCAGTTAAATTATTAGACGTCTTTATTCTAATTTTAGGCTTATTCAAAAATATAGCCTATACTGTATTGTGGGACATCCTATCATCGTAGAGCAAAATATTTGAATTAAAGATTATTTTCAACTTTTAGTAAAGTCATATTGCTAGAAAAGCATGCTTTTTACTATAATATAATGAAAGATATAAGTAATGTTTTTTTAATAGGGTTTGTTTAGAAATTATGATTTTAAAACAATTTCTGTAGCAGCCAGAATGCATACAATTTTTTTTAAAGGGTGAAAATACCACGTCTCTGCTATGAAAATGTCTTGTAAATGATTTTTAATACGTGTGCTACAAACCAAATAATTAGGGCATCTGGAAGTAGGTAAAAAAACTGAATTGAAAATATACACTACAAAATTTTTTATAATTTTTTAAATTGACTTGTGTGTTATGTACCTATTGTTTTGTTGTGTAATATTTCCTTGTGATTGATGTAATAGTGTACTTGTATCCATAATTGACTTGTTCCATACCAGCAGAGTTAGTTGACTTGCATGGGATCCACAGAATGTAAAATAAATAAATACCAGGTTATACCTATGAAAGTACTATATTGTCACCCATTCTTAATATTTGTGCTAAATTTTAATTAACTAAGAAATCTGGAAGTAGTTGAAAATTTAAATGAAATATTCTATTTCTACATTCATACATACAGGTGAAGCTAATAATAGTGTATTGTATTGCAAGGGTGAATTGCCGCCATGTGAGAGGTGTTTGTAATTGTGGAACCTGGTCACTCAGCCATGAGATCATTCCTGACTAACCAAGACCTGAAAAGCCAGGCGGCGCCCCGTCTGAACCACAAGTTTTCTATCCATAGTCATTCTTAACCTCACAAACATCCTCATTCTCATCTCACCTCTCTCTCCTCTCAGCAGACAGTGGCAAAATTAATGCTCTCTGATGCATTCTATGCGCTGGTATTCAAGGCTTTATGTATGGTAATTTCTCTCGTGTTTGCAGTTGGCCTATCTTGTCAGCGACATCATTTATATTGTATTTGTAGACCTCTTAACCAGACAGTTTTTAAACATTGCACAGAGCCCAAGAAAGATATATTTTAATGGTAGTAATTGCAAAATACAGAGATGATAAGCCTATAGTGAAACATTGGTCACAATTTTTTTTCCTTCCTCAAGAAAATGCAATTCTGCAACTGTACTTCTTGAACAGTAGCGCTGCTTCCTTCTGTCATCAGTCTTGCCAGCTACGTCACACAAGTACTCTCCTTGCCCCTCCCTCTCCTCAAAACATTTTCATGCTGGAGCACCCGTGCAAGTAACACAACAAATCTCAGTATTTTCTCTTAGAATACTGTAAACACAACTTATTAGTTCAGAATACCACTCAGCAGCCAAATATAGCTTTGCACACATTTCCTTCAGTTTTTAGCACACTCCCATAAATTGTCATTTTCACAATGCACATAGTGAATAAAAAACATATGTACAAATGTGTTGAAATTCATTACTGATTATCCAAAACCAAAAATTGACATTGAACGGCAACTTATGATAAAACTTTATTAAACATAAAACATCCGTGGCACCTTTCCCCTTAAATAAATACTTGTAAGTAAAAATAATTAAAGTAACTCTAACCTGTAATGTGCTGCCAGTAGCCATATCCAACACGAGAAATGATCCACCTGGAAAAATAAATACTGCTTTACAATGTGATTGCATAATCATTTTAACAAATCTTGTTACTGCATATTATAAATGGAACCCAAATCCATAAACAACTGTGCACTGATCACATACCTTAATGCTACCGGAACGAATCCCAATCTAAAATAAATATTATTTTCTTATCAAATCTGTCCCATGATTTAACACATCACCAAAATAATATTTCCCCCAGATAATTAAAATTATTTGAACATTATCTTTTTTTTTATACATTTGTACATACATATAATGCTTGATTTTCTACAACCCAAAATGAGAAATTCATTAAACTTATTTTACCTTGTTACAAAACAATGCCCACAGCCGTTTGATTTGTGAAATAACAGATAAATTAATCTTACATTTTTACTACCGTACCACCAAACATCCTACATATTTTAAGGATGACTAGACACTGCTGGTCACGTAAATCCAGAGCTCAATATTAACACTAAAATACAAGCCTGCAGTAAAACTCGCTTGGATTTTTATTCAAATAAAACAAATATATTACAAGTGTATTTGAAATGTCTAAACACTCTAGAACCTATTTAATATGTAAAAATGTGTAAAGTAAATATAGAAGGCCTAAACTTCAGTAAACAACACTATGAAAACACAACATTCTTAGCTACAGTGTAGAGATTGAAATTGTTATTGTTAGATTTCAAATACTGATTTCTGATACTGCACGTAATAAATTTGATTGAGATGTTAGTGATGTTTTTTATTTGCAAGATAAAACTTAACGGCACTGTAGCAGTTTAAGTTAGGAATGGACAATGCACTATGGCATACGTTTTAAAGTGTGATATAATTTGATATGTCTAAGTCATAGAACAGAGAGTTGGCAGTAGGTGGAGTGCTATGAAGTATGTAAGCTATATTAGTGCAATACAATAATGTGTAGGCCTATAGTAGTCGTTTGTAAACTTGGATACAAGTTCTTCAGGGATCATCAAATGTGTTCTTTGTATGGTTTTATTCTGCATGAACTGCATATTCCTTATCAAAATTACTATAATTTTTTTCTTGCTATATATGATTGAAATCTATACCCGAAGGAGATGGTTTGATTTTACATCCAGGAAACTTGGATACAAATCTGTGCTATTCGGTAACCTCAAGCAAAGCAGTCACGGAGGCAGTATTTATTACACTGGACTTAAGTTAGCTCTATCACAGCCTTATTCTTCCTCTCCCTTTATTTTCTTTCCAGACAGATTAAGCTAGAGGGGCAGACACTAATAACGTCCACATCACTGAAAAAAGGACAATAGGTACATGGAAGCATGGTTTTGCTCATCACTTGCATTAATGCAAGAAAAGTAAAAGAAAAAAATTACATTAGATAAAAACCTTTAAATATACAAAGTTTTAAAAAACTGGACTAAGTGTAGGATTCACAGTCGTAACTTAAGCAAAGTCTTTGTCAAGTTGCTCTCATATGACGTCACAAATTCTTATTCAATGTTATAAACCTTTCTTGAGAGCTTTCTTAAGCGATGGCCTCGACGAAGACAATCTTATTTTATAGTGACTTTAGAGCAGTGCTTGAGGTCGTGTTGCATAGACGTCGAGGTTGTTCTTAAGTCTGCAAACAAGAATGTCTTGGCCAAGTTCGTTCGCGAGATGACTTAAGACGTGAAACAAAGCAAATATAGATAGTTTTGCTAATGGCGAAGTGTGATTCCGCGGCTATTTGAGTAGGCGATGCAACTTCAGTTCAGTATAGTTATGAAAAAAAAATTGCAACAAAAGAGATTGTGATTTTATGTTAATGTAATTAAGTGGGATTCATAGTCATAACTTAAGCAACGTCTTGGTCAAGTCGCTCTCATGTGACGTCGTAAATTCCTATTCAATGCAAACAAGCTACCACTTTGTTTATACGTAAAATACTTCGAAATATTCTACTGTTAACCAAACTGGTAATCAAACAAGTGGTTAGAAAGATATCCGTCTTTGCATTCAGCAATAACAGCCCACTGTCGCAAACCTTAAGAACCGTAATACCAAAATAGTTATATCAATTCAAACATTAAGCAAAAAATTATTTCAGAATTTACTATTGCAAAAAATTTACAGCACAATTGATCATTTCGATGCAGCAACCATTACTAAAAATATATGTTTAAATCGGTTATACTTTGCTTATTTTCTATCACATCTCTATGTTCTTTCAGTATTTCCAGAAATACTTTTATCTCCAGAGATGTGTGTAATGTCACGAACATGTCCCAGGCATCACGAAAATTGTTTACGTTTGTATGTCTTCGGCAACTTAAGCATTAATTTCGTCAAGCCGGAAGTAGCACAAATCCAAGCTCGTCGACTTCCTGAAGCTATTCTCTCGACACAGACTATGCAACTGGAGTTGGAAAAAACGTTTTCTTAAGAAACAAGATCGTCTTGATGAAGTTCTTGCTCAAGTTGGGACTATGAATCCCACCCTAAAAGGTGCTTTACTCATTATGATCATACATACCTGTAAAATTAACTCATTCAAAATTTTCAAATTACAACATACAGATTTAATTACATCGAAAGCTCTTTACTCCATTAATAAGTTTCTTACTAAATAATGTAATATCTCAGTGACTTTGTCTATTTACAAACTTATTACAAACACTCCTCTTTGGCACTATTACAACTTATATTTTGTGACTGTTATGTATTGTGTTGCTTGCTGGAACTTAGCCTATCAGTACATTCTGATGTAAAAGGAATAAAATTAATTAATTTAAAAAAAGTATCTCTCATCTTCCTAACACCCTTATTATACTATTTTGCAGCTGTTGAAACCTTTATAGATCTGCCTTTAAATATACATAAAAAACACCAAAACAATACACAATTTAGTAATATGAGTTATATACAGTAAAATTGGAATCTAGATAAAACGTTACTGACTCTTCTCCAGTATCCTGTTTTTCTGGCTTTCTATTTTTCTTAATAAACACTCTTAAATTTTAAATTACTGTCTAATATTACCCCTAACTTAGGCTAAGTATTTAATGTTACATTTACAAGCTCTATCACAACTTACTCAATAATTATTGGAATGTCCAATTCTTATTTACCAACCAGGAATCAAATTGGTATCACCTTGGTGGGAGGCAAGTGCTCTAGCAACTACGCCAACCACGGTATAAATTACATTAAGGTACTTGTAAAAAATAATTTTTTTTATTTAGCATGATAACTTCTTATAGGCCTACATTAATTACTTGATCATGTATATATTTTCTTGTACCTATATACTTGTAATTGTAGTTATGTAAATGTTATTTGACAACTCCAACACTTGTGTTGTGTAAATATGGAGGCTAATAAATTGAACTGAACACCATAACTTATGGTTACGGTATCAAAGTAGAGGGTGAGCACAAATGAACTTAACACTTTTAAAAATTCATAAAAATGAAAAGGTATTACTAATCTGTTTCAAACATTTACCTATCCATAGAAACTCACTATACAGTAAGTATTTTTACATGAGCCGAATTATACTGTCGCAGGTTGCTGTCACTAGGAGGTGCTAGAATACAAAGTGGCCACTACAGCACTGGTCCGTAGATGCCAGCCGTACCCTCCTGGGCTCCTCCAGCTCCATAACTCCAATCATCACGCTCCTCAAAACACTGACAAGTACCGGGCCTGCCGCAGTTCACCCTTTTCTTTATCAGTTGTTGCAGCTTGTCCACCTGCACCTTTCAACACTGGCATTCCTCTGTCCCCTCCTTTTACCTTCTTAAGAAAATCAAACAATTTCCCCCATTTCTTCCCTTAACCCCCTCCATCATAATCCCAGGTAATTATATTTTCCATGATTTAATCTTTTTTTCTAGCTACCATCATCATAACTGAAAACTTCATTATTAGAGTTATTCTGAAATTATAATGAGTGTCCAAATCTACAAATTTGGTGCTATTGATATTTATTACAAAGTTTTAAAACAACTATATTTAATTAATGGCACATATTAGGTTAATTATCAATTTTATCACATGCAATTTTTAGGATGTTAGTAAATAGTTTAGAAAAAACAAAAAATATAAAGTTACTGAAAAACTGCAAGCGAAAAGTTGGTATCAAAAAATCTATGTCATTGGCATATTGATATACCAAAAAGTTAGTGTTATGGATATTAAAGATTTACAAAAAGTTACATTATTAATATACCGAACATACTGAGTACACAGTTAAGCAATTTCTTTTGCTACACACAATATGAGCATCTTCAATAAAAATCTTAATGTACACAGCCACAATACTAGGTCCAGTAAAAACTTACACAAACCAGGAGTTTCGCTCACATTATTTCAAAAAGGTGCCTTTTCCAACATAGTAAAGCTCTATAATTCCTTGCCCCAAAGTTATAAAAACTTGAGAAATAGCAATAAAAACTCATTTATGAGTACACTGAAAAAAACTTTGACCACCCACAATTTTTATACTATAGCCTAGATGAATATTTAGAATTCTGTTAAATCTCCCTCATCCATTTGGTAGTAATGCAAATAGGCGTAATATGTAAGAACTGATGTTAAACATATATTTTTTTTGTTTAAAATATCCTACATATTAATGTTATGGCATTTTGTAATGTTGATTGCATATTGCATTATTTTTATATTGCCTGTCCATATGTGTGTGCAATGTTTAATTGTATTATGTAAGATTGATGACGTGCTCCAAGGCACTGTTCGAGATTTACGGAGTGAATAAAAATAAATAAATAAAAAAAAAATAAAAATAAACAGTTAAAATTAATATTGATATCACAATTCATAATATCGAACAGCGGTAGTTAAAAGTCGTGAACACCAGTACAAGCCTGACTTTAAGCTTGTGCACTTTTTGCACTAATATCTGAAATGGCAAACATGTGCCGCATCCTCCCATGGCCACAGCGAAGTGATCAAGTAGGAAAGGAAGAATTAGTAAACAATAGAAATAATTTCAGACCAGTCAATTTACCTCCAGTCCATGCTCTAAGAAACTCAGTGTAAAAGATCTGCTCCCAAGGTTGTTATTTCTAATCTTCTATCTTTCCAATTTATAAATAAGCATTTACATATTTTTGTACTTCAATAACTACTTCTAAGTACTTTTTTTAAACCAAAATACCTTCGTATACTTTGCAATACAGGAGATATTTTACCGGTGATTTTAGAATGAAAGAAAATGTATTGGGTTTGAGACACACATTTCCAACACTATTTCATTTTGCTATGCACACTGCATTGCTCAAATTCAAAACACCACTGAAAATATGTTTAGGTCACAATTCAGTAAATTGTGCAGACACAAAAAAAATTCAATTTATTATTTTTTAGCAGTCATTATTTTATTTTATTTTTTATTTATTTATTTACAGATTGTTTCAAAGAGCAATATGCTCGCATACAGAAACTATACAAGTAAATTTAGGGCGGGTTGTTGGGGAAGGATAGGGAATTTTTAGTTAGTTGGTAATTGGGGTTTCTGGGGTTGTTAACAATTGGATAAACCAACGAGAGAAAAATAGTAAACATATATCGCGTTGGGATAAACACAACAAATTACAGATATGAGGTTCCTTCCAAGTTCCTAACATATAGGCTTACATTACAGAATATTATTTTCATGTAAGTAAATCTTGAGCCTAGTAGGACAATGGTTGACAAAATATACAATGCAGGAGAGGTGCAGGAGTTGGAGAAGGTTCAGAGGAGGGCAGCAAGATGGGTGAAGGGCAGGTAGAGAAGGCAAGGGCAGGAAGGTGAGGATGAGGGAAACTACAGGCCATCAGTGATGATGAAGGAAATGGGTTGGAGTACTTTGAGACACAGGCGAAAAGTGGAGAGGCTTGTTAGGTTGTTCAAGGTGGTGAGAGGTGTGGGGGGATGGGGAGGGTTGGGTACTCAATTGATCAGAAGTGATTACAGAGGGAGAGGGAAC
>PNEQ01060123.1:0-20961 GCA_003012365.1 Medauroidea extradentata | reverse complement strand
GCGGCTTTGCCCGCGTGAAATTATGTAATACAAACAGTAACTCTGGATAAAATATGTGATGAAGGCATTTAACAGCTAGCGTACTCAATAACAGTGAACTATAAATTGTCTTAGCTCAGTGAAAAGAGCGCACGCAATATGCTCGTATGATGTCATGTCATGTCCCATCGCAAAGACTTGCACAGGATACGAACCCGTACCACCACCCCTCCCACACCATAAACTTTGTACAATACCCGAGTGAATACTTAAAGGCAGGCCGTAATAATACTTTCGTATGTACAGGCTACAGTCCAAAGAGGTTTTATTTATGGTGGGTTGGCAAAAAAACCCGCAACTCCACAGACTTAACTACAAATTATTCAAGACAGTCCATGAGAATTATTTCGCGTGTACAGGCTATAGTCCAAAGAGGTTTAACTATAAGCGAGAAATAAAAAGGAAACAAATTTGATCTATTTCAGGTGTTACAAAAGATTATTCTTAAACACGTTTTATTTTTTATAGGCTTTCAAGGACGAATTTCCAAAAATCGTTAAATTACTTTTTAGGTACCTACTTATGTTTCATTATAAGAATAAAGCCACATCGATATCTCTAATGGTTTAGGTGATATGACTGATTAATCAAAAAACTGTTATATTTTTTTACCGGTTTTCAAAAACGAATTTTGAAAAATCCTAAAATTACTTTTTAGGTATTTGTGTAAGCTTCATTTTAAAGAAAAAATAACTTCGATATCTCAGGTGGTTTAAGAGGAAGAGAGGATTTACTGTAAACGAATTAAACGGCTTTTCACCTCCTTAATATAAAAATTTCGAAAAACCCTGAAATTTGTTTCTAGACATTTGTATTTGCGACCTAACGAAGTGAATAAGACGACGATAGCCCGTCGGGTTCGATAAATATCAAAGATTTGCAAAAAAATACATTTCACCCCGTTTCACCACCTTAATAGCCGAATTTCAAAATTTCCTTTCTTAGTGCGCGCCTACGCCACAAGGGGAAACTTCCCTTAAAATTTCACGTTTCTAGGTCCAGTGGTTTGGGCTGGGCGTTGATGATGAATGAATGAGTCAGTCAGTCAGTGAGTGGGGCACTTCCTTTCATATATATAGATTAGAATGAAACTAACGCATAACTTAATAAAGGTAATCCGCTACCAACCCCGCAAACCTCACTCTAAGATACTACGCAGCGTACCCCTAGACCACCTTATTTTACATGTTATTTAGCATTTTTATTTGTATTCACTAACTTTATACTGATAATATATATTTTTTTAATTTTTAAGCATAAAATTAACATGAAAAATTCGGATTGCTCCAGAAAAATTATTTTCAGAAGAATTGATGCTTGTACAACAATGTCATTTTTTACGGACCAATGATTTCGGTAGACTACAAAATGTTCTTAAGTTGTTTACAAAGAGAACCCTTGTAACTTTATAAACAAATAAATTTACAACGAATTTCTTTGTACATTTGCAAAGGTTCTACAACAACATAGAAATATATCTAAATTTGAATAAAAAAATTTACACCGCAGGAAATGTCAGTATATACTAGGCATTCCCATGCAGTATTACAAACATTACCTTTGTAACTTCATAAACGAATGATTTTACAAAAAAAATCTTTGTAATTGTACGAAGATTTTTAAAAGTACAATTTTAAATGTGCATCTCAGCTGTGGCAAGCCATTCCATCTGCACATACACTTTTGGTGTATCAGCCTGTTTGTATACTATTAAGATAATATACAGTTCAGTTCAGTATATTATAGCTACCAATCTGGCTTCACCGCTCTGAGCCACCTCTTGTATGGACACGATATTTCCCTGCTCTCCATTAGACTGACTGATACCTGCTACCCGGAAAACAGGCTTGAAAACGTGACAGCCCGGCGTGGGCATACGTCATGCAGTTGTCAGCTGTCTGCTGGAAATAGCCGCCCTTTCACATCTCCTGCTCTCGTCGGGTATATGGTTTGCTCCCTTCCCAGCGAAATGCCGGCGTTCAGGATTTTTAACCGTCGGTATATAATAGGTGCTGTTAAATCCTTACTCTATAGTAAGCACCATGCTTTCCACCACGATTGTGACGATGCGTCTTTACATTTAATCGCAAGTATTCTCGCTGAGCTGCAAAATACAAAAAATTATTGTCAGTTATGAGCACGGCAAGGCTGCTGAGCTAACGCAGGCAATGGTTTTCTCGGAGTTATACTTCCATAGCTTGTAGATGACACACTATAATTGTACGGTTTTGTCACGTTTCAATACGGTTCAAATATGTTCTATGGAGTTATAAAGTGTGGAATAAAGGAAATATTACAGACTTTTTTTTTTAATTTTTTACGTTGATACTTAAATAGTGCGTGGTACATAATTCATCGCTAAATGCATCAATTCAGAATAGTAAGTTTCTCAATTTTTTTTTGCAAAAATTAAAAAAAAAAAAACAGCAATCATAGACAGTAGTTCATGCCAACTTTCTGAGCAAAAATTTTTCTCGATTCGCATACATCTGAAGACACCGAAATCTTGTACATTTAAATACGGCGCAAGAGATGACGCTTAACAAATAGATCATTCTGGATAAACGTTTGATCATAATGTCGCAACATGTGATTATCAAGGATTGTTGTTTTGCAGTTTGTCCACATTGACTTTTAAAAACGTTGCAGTTGAAGAATTCTGCTCTTATTTATCTACCACGTCTACAGACACTGGAAAATCGCGAAGATGTTAAAAATAGTCTCCATTAAACTGTATTACATGAACCGTGACACGTGTGAACAGTTTTGGGACAAATCACACACGCTGTGTGTTCAAGCTGTGGAGTTGTAACTGGGCCTGTTTGAGAGAGAAAAAATGCTACAAATAAACGATAGCCAATGTTGGTACAAAGCATTCAGTGTTATATGTATCACGTTGGAGCCTAGCAAACAGTCAACTATTCCCACGATTTTCCAGTGTCTCTAACCACGCCCTCTTAAGTAATAATGAATAAGTTAGTGGGATTTTACGGCCAAGAAATTATTTACTTTCCGTTTTCTGTTAAGCAAAGTTCTCTGCGGTTTTTCACAATATCGACTTATTCATAAGATAAAAAGTGCTATCTCGCTGCTAATTAATTTAATTAAATAAGTTTTGAAATTCTGATACTCCATCTATTTTAGTTTTTGTAAATACCTTGTATAAATATGTATAGACGTCTGTTACACAGAATACTTTAAGAACCACCGAAATATAAGTCCAGCTTAGTTACAGTAGTAACTGAACAACTTCAGCTTTAATTAACTTTGCTTCCCCAGATATTTACTAAAGCAATGTAATCACAACGATAAATGATAGAAATAAGGATCAACAACTATTTTACAGTAATTAGTCAGTCCTCATATTAAATAACCTCTTTAATTAAGACATTTCTTCGCGTACACATCTGACAGTATGGTACATTTAAAAGTTTATTGCTATGAAATTTGGTGAAAGCAATAAAAATATTAGGTTAAAGTAAAAAACACCAGTCAGTAATTAGTATAAACTATATTATTAGATGCTTTGTGTATTTTAAAATAATTATAACGTACATTCACAGTAAAAAAAATTTAAAAGCATAGATATTATAAACACGGGCCACTAATTTCACTTACAGTTGCAACATATTAGGACATAAACTCAGAAAATATTACAATTTTAAATAACTAACAGCAGTGTTGTGGCGTGGATGCATTGCAAGGGTAAGTTGTACTTCGCAACATCTGTAAAAATCCGATAGTGGCCTATTAGAAGTGGCATCACACTTGTGCCTCGCCACTACCGGTAGCCAAATCATTAATATGTACAGACGTCACAAATTACAGCTTACTTTGCAACACCTACGTCACGCCATTGACTAACAAAATTAACAGTGTTTAACTTAAATTAACATACTGAAAGTGATATTACTATAAATCGCACCTCTATATCAAACGGGGCACAACTCAGAAAATATGGTCCCGAGATATTGGCACTCAAAGTTTTAGTGGAAAAACACATTTGGGTGTCAAACACATTTCCCTGTGACAGCAATACCACATTTCATGTTGTAATATACGTAATCAATAGTTGTCAATGCTCTCATTTTGTGATAATTATATTATTTACATAATAGAAGTATGGAAATTGCACAACAATGATAAGCAATCAACTGGAGTAATAAAATAATCCCGTAGGCTAATTATTACCACCAGAAAGACCACTCAAAGATGCATTACAACAGAGGTCTAACTGAAAAAGTAAATTTTCTGAGTTGTACCCCTATTGATCTGGAGGTGCGAAATGTTTCTGTCGATATATAAAGTATGTGTGACAATTTACAAATAAATAAATGAATGTAATGTATTTACACGTAAATATATATACATATATAGAGATCTGTTTAACGAGAAATAATTTTCGTCTCTCTATACAATTCTGGTGTTTGTATTTTCAATTTACTCTTCCTGTTCCTGTAATGTACGACTTAATGTCTTAACGATTCAACGACCAGAGAGAGACGTGAAGTCATCCCAAGTTCCCGGCAGATCATTGTTTTAATTCGTTCCTCTGACTTAGTTTCGGCGAAACCCATTAGCGCCGGTCGACGTTATAAGGGTTGTGTTTACGTCTTCCCTCCCTCCCCCTTATCCAATCTCTCTCTCTCTGTCTCGGACTGTCTTAGTATATCTCTCTCGTTCCCCGCGGGCGCAGAACGCGAAGCCACGGCGTAATTGAGGAGCGTTTTGTTACCATAATCACGCCTCGACTTTTATCGGCCACGCCCTCCGCGGGGCGTCGGGTCCAATTAGGGGCGCGGATTTGACGCCCCTGGGACGTAGACACTGAGATTACCGACGCTGAGTCCGTCGTAGTTCACCCCCCTTCCACAACCCCAGCCCCCCAATGAAACCAAAGTTCGCGTAGATCCCTCGTCCAATTAGCGAGTTTATACGTAGCGGCAAAGTCGAAGGAGGTCCATCAAATGGGGTCGGCAGGAAATTGCGCTTTATCCCTTTCCGTACTGGAACGTTAGTAAACCGAAGAACACAGAAGTAGAGTTTACGGTGGAATTACATAGGCGCAACAGATGCGACACGACCACCGCTACATGAAAAAACAAAAGGTGTACGCCCAAGGTTCCGTCAGAAACGGCGGATAGAAATTATATCGATTTTATTGGGGTATGTGTTTAATTTTGCGCCAAAATGCTGGCGAATCTGGCGAGTTGTAAGTAAATTGCGTTTATTTATTTTAAGAGATATTTTCGTTTGTTATCATAAGCACATAATATCCTTTCTTAAGCAAACATGAAATTCTTATTTCTACATTTCGGAATGCCAGTAGGTATTTAAGATAAATTATTATAAGTAAACGAAAAAAATAGAAATACTGTAAACAGTTACAACTGTCGTACTAGAGGTTAGTACATAGAAATATTTATGTGGAATATTTATTAATTTTTTTTTGTATTTGTCGCGTTGCAGCCAATCCGATTTCCTAAGTAACGAACACTAACAGTGTCGCATCGCTTTTGTCGTGTCGCTTAGTCACGCTTGTGCGATTCCACCATATGATTACTAGTGATTAATTCCCGTATTCTTTAAAAGCTAAGACAATAAACAAAACTGTAAATTTACGCTACTTTTGTAAATTTCTCTAGACGTATTTGTAGAAACGTAAGGTAAGTTGGCATTAAGTTTCGTCGATAGTTGTAGAAACGTGAAAGTATCGTTATATTACTCTAGCGCAGACTGAAGCCTAAGTTAGTGCAGAGATAAGGTTAGTTCTGCTACAGGTTGGAAAGATCAATGTCAAAAGTTTGGCACAGGGACAATTTATACCGCTTGAGCGCTGGTATCGGTAATGGACGCAAACTGACAAATCACAGAGCTTTCCCGACTCTAAAGTTACATATAGAATTGAAACTTTAAAACACGAAATTGGTTTATTTTCACTTAAAAACTAAGCTAAATGACTTCTGTCGTTTCCAAGCGTGATTAAAATTTATTTTACAACAGTTTCGTATTTATCTGGTCCCTCGGTGATAGCAGTGAAACTAGCGGCAGAAAATGTCCCTGTACTGATCTCTCCCATAAGAAAAGACATATTCTTTCTAATCTTAATGGTCTCTGTGCTAGCATCCAAGCTTGTGTATTAATGCAGACAAAGCTGCATTCTCGCTGCTCGCCGACACCGCAATACCGCAGGATTGAACCTATGTTGATTTGCTACTTTATTTTCACTGAATACCTTCTATGTATATTCAAATATATGAACAATTGTTTATAATGACACAAATTCACAGTTTTTAAAGTCCTTCGCACGCAAAAGAAAAGGCGAATTTTATTTACAAGCCCCGGTATTGTGTTCATCTACAATTATTTATGGTTACTGTCTTGTGGTAATACGAACTCATCCGGGGCGTTATTGGTTCAGGGAATACGTACGTTTCAGTGGCGTCGCGTGGAGTGTTCCAAGGTGTGCGGTGACCAGAAGTGACTATACACAACACTGAGTTGTCTGAGGAACCATTTGACTTGTATGGTCAGGAACACTCCACATCCAGTAGCGTACAAGAGGTAAGGTACTTATAATATATACACCTTGGTCTCTGCAACAACACAACTGCTCAAAGCGTATAGTCGCTGCTAATACCGCACGCCTTGGAACACAGCCGCGCTACGCCACTGGTATGTTTCTGTGCTTGCATCACATTCTAGTGTGTATTTTACAATTAAATTTTTATAATTGATTGAGAAAGCCCTTCACGGTCCGCCAAACTGTCAGAAAACAGCGGAAGTATGATGGTTATTAGAGGTACGTATGTCTCTCGTATATATTTAGATCAGTTTAAATCCCAAGAAAATATAAGCATATCACTGCCACTTCAATGATAACCCGGGCCACGGATATTTCGCGAAAAGAATTTTGCCCAAGTTTGTTTCAATGACAAAATATGTGACATTTCAGCGGCAATAATCTAAAAATCCGTTCGGTGCATTACTACAAAAAAGAGAGATGTATAAGTGTTAAAACTGTAAGGATATTTTATGTATACGTTAATTTGCGATAAAAAAACGAATTGTCGAAACCACTGAAAAACTAAAGAGCGACGCCTTAATTGTCTATTTATTACTAAGGAATGAAATTCAAATCTCGCACTTCAGTCATATATATTTTTGCTACCATGCTAAATTTTTTTACACGTGTCAGTTACCAAGCTACTCTTTAAAACATATGGCCGGTCTTTATCTGTAAACCGCACATGTGCCATGAGCAGTGTGAACAGTATGTTCCTAGTGTTCCCATTTTTTTGAACGTGCCCTGCGTCGTGTTGACGAGTCAGGACTCCTACATGACACTCTGACAGTTACCAGCTATAAATAAAGTGCTTGCTGTTATAAATAATGTTGAGGATTTGTCAGCTTTCTCCTTGAAATCGGATTTGAGTTCGGAAAGCGGCTAATACGTAAGTACGCGTACTGTTCGACAAACCTAAGTGTGTCCTCGGAAAATATGTGAACTACATTCGTCCCCATCTCTGATATACCTCACCCTCCTACTCTCCTTCGACCCACTACAGTCTCCCAGCCTATAGCGAGCAAGTAGTCTGGCCCTCGCGAAAAGCAGTGCGTATAGTCTCGTCAGCTGTAAAGTGACAACCAGTGTGTAGTTGTTTTCCAACCTTTATTTCATGGGTTGCACAGGACTGTTAGACCTACTACAGTTGGTCGCTTACAATATGAATGTAATGTACATGGAGGAAGAGCCTCAAGACATTCCCCTCCACTGCATTCACACGGCAACCTGGAAACACTAGTACTTTTACCTCCCCTACCCAGGGCTACACTTAGGTTTGTCGAGCAGCATAAAGTGCACTCTACAATGACACGAAAGCGTACGATCACGGATACGAATCACGAAAAAGGAAGCTGAGCCCGTTTCGTAGCACCGGGTGTTTTCTTCAATACACGGAAACGTTCACTAGACCGACGAATAAGTAGTGGCACGAGTATTTCGCGTATTCATCTGGCAACAGCCTAGACTTCTCAGTTCTATACGTGTACAGGCTGAAGCCGAATACCCATTGGCTTCTAACAGTACAAACGTGTAGCACGTGATATCTCCGCGACTTGTTTCCTATATATAACTGGCTTGCAGTCGTCAAATGTGTGTTAAAACCGCTCTCGTCTAATGACAGAAGGAGGAGTGAGGTATACGTTATTGACGTTCAACCTGAACTAGAATCAATACACGAAATTACCGTCCTATACCAATAAGGCACGTTGGAAATAACGTCATAAATGACCACCAAAATCAAACTCACGGTATTTATATAATTAATTTAGTTCCGGAAACAAGACCAAACACACTAGTCAGGCGCAACCAGAAATATACTACTTTTGTAAATGAATGTGTACATGCAGCATTACAACTGTAGTCGAAGATATCTGCGATCCTATTGGCTGTACGGAAGGACGGACACGGAAGAGTTGGGAGTTGACCAGCTTTGTTACGTGAATACGAACACAGTAAGAAAATTGTACATTTACAAGTAAAATCTTGTAAACCAATATCACAACATTTACAGTCCAGTAATAAAAGTAAGATGTCAGAAACGTTTTAGAGTGGTTACAAATATTGTAAACACCTTTGGGAACTAGTAAAGTAAATGTAAATGAGCAAATTTTTCGTTTTGAAACAAAATAAACCTAGGAAACCTGACACATTTTATAAAACATTTCGTACTTTTACAAAAATATTGTTGTAAAAGGAACCAGATACTAGCTGTAAATGTACAAAATTTGTCTATGTATTTACGATAATATTTGGGAATACACAAATAAATTTGTAAAAGTACAAGTTTTTATAAATGTTTCAAAACATTTTTGTGGTTTTACAAAAATCTCTTTTCGAAACTGGTTCCCAAAGGAACCTTTAATTTATTAATTTTTACTGTGTACGTATCCGCGTCCGCTTTCGTGCCATCATAGATGCCACACTGAAGGTCTTGCGGTTTCGTTTTTGTGATTCGTATCCGCATATGTGTCACTGTAGAATGCACTTAAGTTACATAATACCTGAGTGATTTGTTTAAGATCTATTGTAATTAGATTAAATTGTTACCACTCGTCAATATAGTTCTGACAGCGACCAATCGCTGGCTATCGAGGCGGAATAATACTGATGTGGTTTGTTGACATCGGTCTGAAGTAAAAGTGAGAGAAACAATTTTATGGCGAAAATATTTTTGCGTCAATTGGTTTCAACGTCGTATGTGCATGTATGAAGCTCTGCTTTACGTTCAGTGATTAAATGTTTAGACTCTCGCTTGTCTTGTGGTTATACTGGAAAATCACAGACGTATGATTCTACAATTTTCTTACTCTGATTGGTCCAGTCAAATGAGAGGCACGAGCAAAGGCACGTTGCCTATAAGCACAGAGCAGAGCTGTCGATACGCACGTAAGGCATAGAAACAAAATGGCGCAGAAATCGTTTCACGACAAATTCGTGTATCTAATGACCACACGTTAACTTGGAGTCCAGTCTGCTCTCAGATAACAACGTGAAATGTACAAGTCTGAACAAATTCCGTTTCCACAGCACTGCACACGCTATAATATGGTCGTTCGGGACAAAGTGAGCACTAACAATTTATCCTTCGAAAAATATCACTAGCAGTTGCTGAATATAATTCGTACTGTTTGTATTGTTGGCAGCGAAATTATTCGACATAGTCCCGTGTACATTCCTATTTAAATACAGCTATACTGAAACAAAATCAACTGAAATCGACATAAATCTATTTAATTTAATTAATTAACTTTTTTATCAAACAATAAAGGTTCCTTACAGACTGCACAATTTATTTAACACGCGCAAACATTAAGGGACGTGTCCATAGAGGTTGAACATTTCACGTCGTTAGCCGTAACGCGCGGAAAGATACAAATTGGCTGAAAGTAGAACTTCAGCAGGACTTTTCTGAGTGCTTACTTTTTCCCGAAATGCCTATTCAAGCTTTCGTCGTACCTTTTTAGTCGATGTGCTGATAAAAGTTGTAATATTTGCAGACAGTACGATACATATGAAGCATATTATTTTATCTAAGTATAGACATTCATCAGTAAAATATTTTTTTTTTTCAAATAATTTGTTTTAATATGGCGAAAAAAAGATTAACTTAAAAAATTGATGTTTTTTTTTCTCCCTTACAAAATATGCAGCTAATCAGTGGTGGCGCATGGGTTGTTGCCAGGTAGGGCTGCAGTTGCGAAGAGCTGTACAGAGTTGTGCGCTGGTTGACTCTACAGCCACTGACACGCTGATGTGTAGGTTCCCCTTACTACTGAGTGATCACAGCACATCTAGTAGCCGGTAAATATTTCATGGTCGTTGGTCTACAGTGCGTTCATCATTAGTGTACAGTTCCGACTATATGTGTGTGTGTATATATATATATATATATATATATATATATATATATATATATATATATATATATATATGTGTGTGTGTGTGTGTGTGTGTGTGTGTGTGTATATATATATATATATATATGTGTGTGTGTTTATGTATATGTATATGACGCATATAGCAAACTACAGCCCAAACCACAGATTCTAGAATCGTTAAATTTTTTTTTGTTCCCCTACGTTCGTAGGCGAGCACTAAGAACGGATTTTTCGAAATTCGTACCCTAAGGTGATGAAAAGGGGTGAAATGTATTTCCAAAGAAACTTCAATAGAGCTCGAACCCGACGGCCTATCATCGTGATTTTTACTTAAATTGACACATACAAAAATTCAAATTAGCCGTATTCAGGATTCTTCGAAATTCGACATTTTAAGGGGTGAAAGACTTTAACGTGTTTCCAATTATAACTATCGATATTTATAGAATCTTTCGGGATAGAGAGTTGGTATTCACTTCAAAATGTTGTTTACGTAAATACCCAAAAAGCAGTCTTAGGATTTTTTTGAAATTCGATCCCCAAGCAGTAAAAAGAGGCAAAGTGTGTTTTTATGAATCGTATATATCACTGTAACTCAATTGACTATCGGCGTGATTTTTACTTCAATTAGTTACATATACAAATAACTAACAAAGGACTCAAAAGCGTTTCGAAATTTCATAGTTAAGAGGGGTATAATATGTGAAATGTATTCTCGATTATTCCTCTATATCTATCGAACCAACCGAGTTAGCGAAATTATCATTGCTTTAGATTGATACTAATACAAATATATGAATACCATTAAAATATATTTTAAGAATTCGGTCCGAAAGAGGAGAAGAAAGGGTGAAATTTGTTTTCGATTTACATTCGATATATATATATATATCACATTGATTTTTTTTTATCTAGAGACGTGATTTTTGTTTAATATTGATACCCACTCAAATAACTGAAAAGGAATTTAACGAATTTTTGAAATTCGGCACTTTTGGAGATGGCAGGGGGTGAAAAGTGGTGAAATGTGTTTTCAATTAACCGTCCATATATCTTGAGCCCAGCAGGCTATTGTCGTGTTTTCACGTCCACGAGACACCGATAAAGTATTTTAAAACTCGATTCAAGGGTTGTTCGAAATTCACTCTCAAGGAGGTGAAAAGACCTGTATTGTGTTTTGAGATAAACCCTCGATATCTATCAAACCGGTCGAGATATACATTTTATTTTTGCTTCAAGACGATGTTTACGTAAATGGCCGTAGAAAGGTTTTAAGATCACTCGAAATTCGAACTCTCAGTACTGTGCACGGATCATATGTTTATTTAATGAATGATCGATTTTGATTCAAATTATCGGGTTACCATCATGATTTGCAGTTCAATTTTATACTTATACATACGTCTAAGATGTGAAATTGTAATATTGTAAAATGCGGCACCAAAAAAGGTGAAAAAGTACAATAGTTAGTTTTCCATTAACCCATGACATATATCTTACCAGTAAAAACACTCAGGTGGCCGAATTGTAGGCCGACCCCACGTGGCTCAGTTGGTTGAGCGGCCGGCTTTGATGTGGGGGTTTCTGGGTTCAATTCCCAGGTCTGGCTGGGTGTAAATTTGTGTTTGTCCATTGGGTCTCAAAAATTGTCACTATACAAATTGTCTCACGAAAAAAGTACTGGAGTCACTCAAGTTAAGTCACATTAAAGGGGGGGATGTTTGGTGCAGTGATGATGCGGAAGCTTCCGCATCGCCACTGCACCAAACATTTGTCATAAATAAAAAAAAAATGGTCAAACCATTCACCTATCACCAAGGCGATCGAGGTTCGATTCCCGGCGGGGTCGGTTCCCATATTTTACTGCATGTGGGAATCGTGTCGGACGATGCCGTTTGCCGGCAGGTTTTCTCGGGGAACTCCCGTTTCCCTCGTCATTTCATTCCGGCGCTGCTCCACACTCACCTCATGTCACCCCT
The DNA here is from genome assembly GCA_003012365.1 of Medauroidea extradentata. Lineage (NCBI taxonomy): Eukaryota > Metazoa > Arthropoda > Insecta > Phasmatodea > Phasmatidae > Medauroidea > Medauroidea extradentata. The sequence goes on along the minus strand of PNEQ01060123.1, from coordinate 8,500 downwards.
CACCAGCGCTAAAGACGTCGATGTTGAGCGCTGACCAAAATATCTTACTCACGTACTATTGTTGCTTCATCCAAACCATAAAATGTGTACGTGCGGTAGTTTGTAATCACTAGGAACGCTATTATTTGGTGACAGACATAATTTCAATATTCTGTTCATACCAGAGTACCAGATGTTATTCAGTTGGGCACGAACGTTTATGTATTGTCATTTATGTGGATGCCAATCTTACAGAATATTGACCACAATGCCGTGGAAGCATTCTCCGAGACAGGCCACGACACTGTTGGTCAATGAGAGACCTTCAGCGAGCCTATAGAGCTATTTGGTGTATAGTGTGTTGCCAGAAGAAAACGCTAAGTTTGGAAATCACTAGTAGGCCCTAACTACACATCGAGAAAATTGGTTTTTTTTTTTTTTTTTTTTTTTTTTTTTTTTTTTTTTTTTTTTTTTTTTTTTTTTTTTTTTTTTTTTTTTTTTTTTTTTTTTTTTTTTTTTTTTTTTTTTTTTTTTTTTTTTTTTTTTTTTTTTTTTTTTTTTTTTTTTTTTTTTTTTTTGCTTCCGTGAAGTAACATATTACGTGCTCGATCTCTTGGTCCGTACAGAGGACGATCGCAACATTTCTCTGCATCTGCAAGACGTTTCATGTGCGCTGAGCCTTCTGAATATTGATGCTGATGAACACGTCCTTTCCAAGAAATGAATAAATTCATGAAACGTTCGCGACCCACACTTTGCGGTCCACTGCAACCTGCAGAAGCACGCACTGTGATGATTTCATAAAGCCGCTATTTTGCGATTTTCTATCACAAGAAATATTTTCTCAGAATTGTTAATATTTATGGAAGGTTGAAAAACACGTGAATCATTCCTGCCAGCGTATTCTCTAAATAAGTGTATCGTCCTTCGATTGGACAATAGTTGTGTAGTAGGCGGGCTAGGTGTTTACAGATAAATTGCAGACTTTCAGTAATAGCACACCTGAATTATCATTAACCTTATCGAGTAGGGACCCAACCAGTAACGACGGAAACGATTCGGAAATGATTGTATTACATTGAAGCCTAGGAAACTGTTCACTTTTACCACGATATCTCACCATTCTTAACACTAATTAATATGCTGTAATTTCCGGTAAATTATTGTTTACGATATAAACAATAAGCATGGCACTTTTTTCCGAAGCTGGGCACCAATTTTACATACCTAATTAAACAGTTGATATACACCCACATAATACACAAAAACCCCGTTTCCTAAATTACAATGAGAGAAATGTTTGGTTAAGAAAAAAAAATATATTGGTTACACCAGTTTAGTTGTTTGTAAACAGATAAATAAATATTTTTTGTTGCTAGAACGAAATTGTTTTGTTGTACTTACTCTTTTTGCCCAAAGGTGTAATATTTGTACAACTAAATATTTATTTAGCTGTGCCTATAATTTTGTGCTGAATTATTACCAAAAATACTCTTTAGACGAACATGGCAGCATTAAGAATCGCAATTTATCATCCACGACCAGACTAAGCTTTGGTGACAGATTTATCGTGTAGGATACGTGGATCGTAAAATGCGTGACATTTACACATATGTATATATTAAATTTTTATACATTAATTTTTTCGTGTTCTGTAAAAAATTGTCTGTCGTCAATGTTAAACTTGAATGAAGCACCATTAATGCACTTACAAATGTAGCTAAAATTCTAGTTGTATCATATACTGCCAAATACTTCTCTCGAGGTGTTGCTACAGACTAGGGCACGTACAAACATTAAGGTTTTTTAAGAGCATGAAAATTGACGTTTATAAACGTCCTAGCAAATTTGTACACTTGAAACAACCGCAAATACGTTATTGTCAAACGTAAGTTCATTTTCAAATAAACTACACATTATGCCAGTGTTAAAAAATTCTCAAGTGTTGCGTTTCGTATGTTGTTCTGGAAAAAGCTCAAGTAAATGTTTTTTCGTCATACCGAAACTAATTTTTGTATACATTCTTGACGTACAATCTAAACTAGAATAAATCAGCGAACTAACCTTTGTTATGCAGGATGTTGAGAAACGGCCGTATATTAGGCACACTACGCGAATTCTAATTAATTCCTTTTTGCGCTCCAAGAACATCACACTTATCTTACTTACTACTCAGGTGATAACTGCAAATTATAAGAGCTTGTTCAAAACTCTAGCGGCCCATACATGATTCTACGTTTACTCGACGTATCGTACATAAAATAATGCCTGGATGTAGATCGTAAGATATGACTTTCTACGTATTGTCTTGCGCCACATCGTGCATATAAATTTCGTCGTACAATTTTTGGTTACTTATATTTTCGTCTCCAGTTTAGCCTTTGATCACGTGGTGTGCTTGTAATAAAGCCGTTCCTACAACCTTGCGTGTATATTTACGTGGTTTAGTTCAAAAGGGTAAACAACTCAAAATATTATATTGCCGTTTTGAGTAAAATGCATATAGAAAAATTTCCGTTCCGCCGGTAAACCTGTTAATTAACATATTTGGTAGGTGTCAATTTGAAGCAGAAGTATAGAGGCAACTATTTAATGTCATTAAATGTTTATAGTCTGCCTTTGCAGATATTATCACACATTAAAATAAAATTAATTAATGGGTGTCAGAATAAAGTGCCATGTTATTAAAAAAAGTTAATTTACGTATTGTTTTTCTTTTCAAGTGAGTACATTGCAGTTCTGTGTATGTGTTGGTAAGCAAACTACAAAAATTCGGTTTTGAACTGGTCTCTCTCTCTCTCTCTCTCTCTATATATATATATATATATATATATATATATATATATATATATATATATATATATATATATAGTGACATAACCACTTGTTATGATACAGACGGTTGCTCTTAATAATTTATTAATCTGTGCATTTCATGATATGTAAAAATTAGGGTTTCGTGTTGTTCTTTGTTTATTATTATTTTGTGTTGTTTAATTTGAAAACAGTTATGCATGTCTTATTGGTAAGGGAACATGTTAGCTATTAAGTTCATTTAAATTTACTATTTGTAAAAAGGCTCTTACTCAATATTTCATTGATCAGAGTAATATGCAGACCATGCTATGTAAGTATTTGCTAGTAGAAAGAAACTACAAATAATTATTTTATACATACATTACAAAACAAACTTTCACTATGGGGAAGTAACAAAAGCAGGTAGTACAACTGGGTTCTTAGGATTTTTATTGGAAAAAAAAAAGAATAAAAAATGGTGGAACGATTGGAAGAGACGTTTCCTCGTCGGAATCCAATGTAGTCGGACGTTCTTGAGAGAGTCCAGATTCGCGGATTATCCGAGACCAGAGGAAGAACAGATGATGTTCCAGGTTCGTTACGGACATCTTCCGAGTACACCTTCAGGCATGTTTGGGCCTGATACGGGCCTTTTAGAGGGCCGACATTAGCGGCGTTCTACGCGGTGGTACCACGTAAATTTGGTACCGTCTTCACTAGATTTCGGACTCGGGAGAGTTAGAAATTCAGCTTTCTTCCACGAAGAGATCTACAACCAGGTGAACTGCCCAAAACCCCACCCAAATATTAGCAGTTACAAATAACTGAGTTCTGTTGCTACAGTCTAGTGTACTAGAAACTTACATATTAAAAAAGAAAACTGTGAAGAGTAGTGTTAACTAACCCACAGAATACCCAAGTAAAGAAAATAGCCGGAGAGTTAATATGTATTTTTCAAGTCTACGAGGCACAGCAGTAAATCACGACCAACTAACATCAGTTATTTGGAAAGTAAAATATTTCTAAATTCAATGGATACTGGGTCATTGTAGGAATATAGTGGAAAATTTTGTTTAATCTTTACACTGCAGTAAAATTAGTCCATAGATATTTGTTTACTATTAGTAAGAGTCTTTCACATGTTTTATCCAAGGTCTAAAATTGCAAGCTTTTGCTAAACGTTTTCCTGTTATCTGTACTCTATGTACTTATATTATTTCAACTGGGTTTGTCTTCTTCAGTAAACTACCTTTTCAACATCTACTAATTCTTATTGTTTTCGAAGCCCAAATTTATAAATAAAAATGTAATAATAAAAAAAACTCTTCGTAATTCTATTACACTCTCAAGTCATCTATATCTGTGCTAATTACTTCAATTGCATTTACCTGAATTCTGTCCTAGAAGTTTAAAATCTATACATACATACTAAACTATATTTTCTCAGTTGTAAAATGTTACATTTTGGAACATTTCATAGAGAAAGAGGTAGAGTTGACTCAGTAGAATTTCAGAGAGCCATGAGAATTCAATAGTTAATTTTTTTATTATATTACAATATATGTATATATATATATATATATATATATATATATATATATATATATATATATATGTATACACACACATATATGTATGTATATATATATATATACACATATATGTGTGTGTATACACATACATATACAACTTATATCTATGCAGTGCAAAAAGCTATACTTCAAAAAGCCTGCTCGGACGTGATTTTTATCCATCGCAGTTACGGAAACCTGACACAGTAATTTACTTGCGTGGTCCGCAAACCGGCGGGCAATTAAATCACGCAAGCTTCGATCAATATGATTTGCGTCAGCGCTGTAATTGAATTCGTATTTAACTGTGTCACATACGATTAGCATCGCAACAGAGTAAACATATTTCTTGAGGGATGGACGTTTCGTTTCGAAATTAATCACCTCCGTCCTAATGATACATTAATTAATAACGGGATTTGTTCTCTACAATTTTTCCATTATGTTTTCACGATATCCGTAATGTTGGCATCACTCCTTTCTAATTTGAATGATATTAGAAAGTCTAACAGCACGGTGCGGCAGATGTTTAGATTTTGCAGGGCTGAAATTTTATTAATTAAATCTTGTGACATTTAAAGGACGTCCGTCGGACGTTTCAGATTACGTATAAAGATTTTATTTTATTTATACCTAAACCATTTGACATGTGAAAAAATATTTTTTTAATGTCAGTCTTAATTGGACAACAAGGAAACTTTAATAAATCCAAAATTCATTGTTAATTATTTTTCTAAGTGAAAGAAATAATTCGCTATAGGAGGTTTAGAATAAAATGAGCTGATTTAAAAGTATTGTTACTTTTTTAATCATTAGAGATTATTTAGTTTCCTGCACACTTTAAGACGTAAATACATATACGTAACTAACAATAAAAGTGTATAAATTGTACTATATTTAAATTTTATAATATAAAAATAAAATAATTAATATTATTTAATTATTATTCTAGATACCTAGTGACGTTTTAAGATATTATAGTAAAGTTATACCTACAGTAAAGTTTTTAGATATTATAGTAATTAATTATCATTACTTAATAGTGTAAAGTGCCTTCTGGCTGAAAAACTACTAAATAAGCTTATTTCTCCACAGAACTTTGTCGCTTAGTAAATTTTTCACAAAAAGACCCAGGAGAAGCTTCGCGCTTTGCTCATAGGAGTGACAGGGTATTGGGAGTGAACGTCTTTGTAGCCCTTATCGCTTCCTATTTTCTGTGCTATATACGCACAAAATCTCATGCTGTTACGTGTCACAGCTCGTTAAACAATCTCCAACATCTCTGTGTCAGAAGCACGCGAGTCTTTCGGGTCACCTCATTCTCTCTCGAACATTAAATTATGTCCCCAGGTTTCGTTAATGGATTCCTGATACTCCACTCGCTTGGAGGTTCGCAGTGCCTGGCGATTAACGTCACTTGTTGAGTTAAGCGTTGTCTTAAGGAAGGTGATAATGTTCCTGCTTCGGAGCCGTCACATCACTTTTTGCATCGTGACAAAGGTAGTGGTATTTTATGATCGGTGATGCGTTTAGAATTTAATTTCTTTTTCAAGCACCAGCTTTGCCTTAATGGCACGATTTCGACATACCATAGGGGCAGTGTGCAAGATTCTTACATGGCCAGAGGGCTGCCGTCTCTTGAGGTACAAATTTAAAATTTCAACTTCCAAATAATTTAATAACAATATAATTAAACGACGGAAAACAGAACACATTTTAGTGCCGACAAAATTATAAATGATAAATTCGCTTGGCAACCATGAGTGACAGTACACAATGCATTAAACTATGCAAAATATTTCTTCCGAAACGTTAAGCTAACGCAGATTTTGGTTAACTACAAATCATATTTACCAAGTTGTACAGTTATTTGCTGTGGAACATATAAGCTAACACTGTATTTCATCAAGCGAGATATTTGGGCGTTTCTTACAATCACGATTATGTACAGTATCGTTTGTGTTATAAAATACATACATTTTTAGCAGAAAATGTTTCAGCAAAATTGTTATAATTTAGGTAATTTATGTCAGACGTTGAAACGAACATATAATAAATACATTTCTGCAGTAAGTCGTACAAAACCTTCATGTTTCAAGTAGAAATTAGATTTTTTTTTTATTTTGCGAAATAACGCACGCAAAATGTACACAGTACACTATTCCATACACTGTAATAAGAGATGTATGTTTGCTGTTGATAATTGAAATTTTGAATTCACCACCAACAATGCGAATCATTTTTCTCAACTAGAAAAATATGTAGTATTGCGCAGCTTCAAACAATACAATAAACATAAAAAGCGGTTGACTATGCTCGGTTTTTTTCCTGGAATCTCGGACAGTCATTCGACAGAAATTATTAATTTAACTTTGTCTCTGCTCAATTTTAATGTCTGCAACTTTACGAGAAATGTGTGTCAGTATGTATATAAAATAAATACTATGTTCCGTTCTGCCAGGCATATTAGAACATATTAATGAAAATAAATTATTAACTAATATTATATGCATTAGTAACTTTTATTTACTCTGTTGCATTTTGCTGAGACAGCAGAAATAGTTTGAAACTAAATACATTATGATAAGTGTTCTATCTTAGAGGCGATGAATACAATTATTATTATTTTTTTTTGCCGGACACTTTTATAAATCGTTTTCAAATACTTTTGATTCTGTATCCGTTGATATTCTGGCTGTCTTACTTCCAAAACCAGGAAGACACAGCCACCGACGTACAGTAGTAAACACCTACGAACAGAGGTTTATATTCTAGCCACGCAGGCAGAAAGGGCGAATCCACGTGGGTATTACACACGTGTAGGTATAAAATGAGGGAAAGGGAGATTGTATATTTCTTACACTATCCCGATGACGGCCTGAGTCCTGAAAGAACCTCCGCCCCTTCTTTTGTTTACGACTTTCGCTCGCGAGGAAAGAAAGCGAGCACGGCCAACTTTCAACCAACGACTTGAAAGTCTCGAGCTACGGTGGGCGTATAAGATAATAAAATGGGGTTGGGGATCGAACTGAAGTCTGTTCAGCCGCCCTGGAAATACACGAGTCTATCTGTGTCGTCGTTTTCCACGCCGCTTCCTTTGTCCTGATGTTGAGCGTGGATCACGGAAGTTCGCCAAGCTAAGCTAAGAAGATGCTCCGACATATTTCCTTCCGCTGCAGAGAGAAAACAACAAGCTGAAACTAAAAGAAAAAAAGTAGAAGATACCTGGAAAAGTTTTCGCGTGACTCATGAATTCTGTAATGAATTAAGCGATGGTTCTGATTAAGTTCGCTCCTGGAACTAATAAAATGTTCTCTAGTGGAATAAAGGCTACAGCCCTACGTACATACACTTCGCAAATCATCTTGTGGAACGTAAACAATGTGACCTAAGTTTATGTTTCCAACTTATAATCGAAGTTTTTATTTTACCATAAAAAGTGAACATTTTTTAAAATGTGATTTCACTGTATAACATTATTTGTAACTACGCCACTCGTATATACAGAAGTGCAACGAAAGTGTGTTTTCAGGTAACATTTTTTTCATACACATAAATTCTACAGATCATATTTTTTTTTTTCGGAAATAGTAAAATGTAAACTGTTGTTATTAGACTTGTATTGTAACCAAGGACAAATTTGTTCTGTTTACAAAGTGAAGTGTGTAACACACATTCTGTGAATGGGTTTGTAACATCTCAATTACTTTGTTACTTTGTGTATTTAGAGAAATTGCCAGCAGTTATTAAGTGAATTAAAGAACCCAAAGAGAAGAATTCAACAAAACAACTTTACACCAGGAATAAAAAAACAAGGGTAGATAAGTCGGAGAAAAGAAATAAATTTTATTTTAAAGGTGTTGGGCTCTGAAATCGGGTAACTTCCGTAAAAGAAAACTGTTGATTAATTATCTGATATGAAAATTTGTATTGTAGGAAATTCAAATTATTACAAAAATAAAGTAAAAATAATTTATTATATTTTTACAAATAATGTAGCAAGACGTATCTAGACTCTTACTAGGAATCTAGTATTAATCCAAATTTCTACACCTGGAAATGACCTGAGGTTTAATCAGGCTACTGTGATATTCTTTAAAAAAAATCATTTTCGACGTAGATAATTTCTTCAAATTATTCAGAACTATTTAAGA
>PNEQ01060122.1:0-20966 GCA_003012365.1 Medauroidea extradentata | reverse complement strand
CACAGAATATTTAGGAATACAGAAGTGAAATAGCCGGCAGGAAGGCGAACTCTGTCACACACGCCAGCAAAATGGCTTCCCTGGCCAGCAACATGGCGGAAACACCTAAGGCCAATCAATGTAAGGCGGCTACCCTGCTAGCCGGCAGCCAGGCCAATAGTAAACCTGTAGTAACATGCAAGAGCCAAACATACACAAGACTGGTATTAACAACCTCGGCCAGCCAATAAGAAGCCAAGTTCGCCCGTATCAAACGAGCCGCCACGTCATTTCGCGTCTGTATTACTATTTAGTCTGTGACCAAGCCACAGTTCCGCTTGGCTGTCTAATGCATGATATTTGAAAAAATCCACAAAAACTAAGACCTAATAAATGAAAACCAACGTATTAGTCATTCTCAATTACCAATTGCTTATATATTAATTGGTAGAGTCACAGATATGTAGTCAAAAGATTCTTAGTTGCACATTGGCAGCTGGCAGGGTTTCTATAATCGGACACGTCTCTCGTTTGACCCCATCAATACGAATTAATTTATAGTGAAACTATACGTCTGTGATTTGTCAGTTGAAACCCCAGGCAAATGAGAGTTAAATTATCAAATTACTGATTACGAAGCAGAGCTACAGATGTGTACATAAGACATAGAAATCAATTAGTGCAAACATTTTCCCGCCAGAAAATCGGGGCTCTAGTCATTGGCTATTCCCGCAGCAATCAGCTTATTTGAGCACCAGACCAGACAGGACGAGATTCTGTCCTCCGGAAGCTGCTGTTTTGTTGCCTCCAAGCTATCCACGGAGGGCCCAATATACTGAAACACATTCACAAACATTACAGGTATGAAAAATTTCCCGGATTAAGTTAGGGTAAACCTAGAATTTAAGCATACGAGTATTTCTTCAGCGATTGCTGTTGGACCACAGTTTAATAGTTAGATACCTTGAGGCCATGATCTCTCATTTATTTCAAACAATTGCAAATAACTCGAATATTTCTTAACCAAAACCTTTGAAAAAATTTGAGACTGTGAACAATCATACGCATGCGATACACAATTTTGCCACCGTGTTATTTTTAATAATGTACCGTTTGCTAGCAAAATGTATTTTGATTCGTTTTGACCAATTTTGACGGCAATATATATAATATTTCAAGGGCAAATCTCTAAAAATCCGTTTGTTGTATTGCAACAGAAAAATTCAGATGCAAACGATGATATATATGTGGTAAAACTGGCAGAATGCAGATTATATCTAATACATATAATTCTTGTGTCACAGTGTTTGTTTCCAAACTCCTCCGAAACGGCTTAACCGATTTAAATGACATTTTGTATATACATTCTGTAGGTCTGCGAATAGGTTTTTATCTATTTTTTTTTACTCCTAAGTGCTATTGAATAATAAATATTTTAAATTTATTTATGTGACAAAACAACGTTTGTCGGGGCAGCTAATATATATATATATATATATATATATATATATATATATACATATATATGGGTGTGAGTGTATCAATTTGCGTTAAAATATGTATTTTCGAAACCCCTGCAAAACTAAAGACCAAGGCCTTAAAATGTCTTGTTATTGTCTGACAACAGAATGGACTGCAAGTTATTGTGTACACGTACGACTTCTTATGATGACGTACGCTGTGTGGCGTGCATGAAGAACTTCTTCAACCAAGTATATAAACTACCCACTAGTCTATCCTGTATGCGAGCACACAGAGATACAACTGCCCGGAACCAATAACGTCATGGAATGTGTGCGAGAGATTAGGCCGATATATAGGTCACTGAATTCCAGACTGATGATAACGTGACATTTGCACGTCTCTACTAATAACTAGAGACATGCAAAACTCGCGTTATTTTCTGACTGCTGACTAGACTCCAAGTGACTGTATAGGCTTGTTCGACGTCTCCCGCTGGCCAATATTGTCGTGACTTGCCGCGGAGAATACTTACACTGTAGAGAGGCCAATCTCTGTAAAGATGTAACACACGTAAATATAACAACACATAAAAGTTCGTGGCCAGTTGAACCACAGATTACGCTCTGTTATGTGTAGGAAAGTGAAGTTTCGTCTGTTACCATATGACAACGCGAATTTTGCATGTCTCTACCCATTCCAAATTTAAGACGTCATGCAAATAATCCATACACTGACCACAAGTGTACTATAATAATTATTTTTATACTCAGATGCTAACGGGTTAATTTGCTGAGTCTGCTTGTGGGCCGAATATTGAAATATGTCAGTCACTTGAAAGTAAGTGTCCGATATTAAAATTATTTCAGCATTGCATACAAACATATTTACTGAAGTGGCCAGATTAATCACAATTTCAGTAAAAGTGGACAATCACACTAGCGAAAGTTTGCCACCTCTGCCAACAGTTGGCTAGCTGAAAAATGACTGTATTTGCTGCTACGGAAATAATAATACAGACATGAATTGACGCGGTAGCTCATTTTATGGGCAAAATTCGCCGCTCAGTGGTGGCATTTAGGAGAGACAGGGGGGGCAAATGCCCCCCTCCCCCTAGATTTAGAATTTTATACGTATAAAATATATTTTTTGTATTTTGTTATTTAAATAATGCTACCTTAAGCACGCAAAACTGACGTTTTATTAATAAAGTTTCTAATTTATACATGCTTACTTAATAGAAAAGATGCAACAAGGTCATTGTCGCCGCAAAAAAAAAAAATCTTGCATCCCCCCCCCCTTTCCAAGGAAAGCCTGAATTGACGCCGTTGGCTGTCGGATGTTGTTGATACCAGCCCCGTGTCTATTTGGATTCTTCATGTTACGTCAGGTTTCCTATTGGCCTGGCTGCTGGTAGCAGGGCACCCGCCTTACGCTGGTTGGCGGTAGGCGTATCTGTTGTGTTTCAGACCAGCGAAGCCATTCTGTTGACATGTGTGTGTGTTTGAGCTTGCAGTCTTACCGGTAATTCCACTTCTGTATTCCTAACTATTCTGTGCCAGTGCATTCTGCTGGAGACGGTCATCACTCGGCTCTATCTCTCTCTTTGTCTTACCACCGACTCGTAGTTATAAGAAGTAGAGGCCCGGTTCAACTAGCTGCAGGCTAGACTGCACAGTTCTGTGTACACTATGTCTTCAGCTTCTTGTATATTGGCTACTACTGCAGTGAGTGGCCAGTTGTGCATATAACAAAGTAGTCTGGGAGTCAGAGACAGTTTTCATGCTGGTCTGCTATTGGTATCTCAGTCCTCAAGGATGAATTTCAGTAGCCCAGACCGAATCACGAAGTAATTAACGTTTACAGGAGTTTGAAATATAACGTCCTCTCAAATGAATTCGAGAAATTGCTTGGTTTCTAATAAGCAACATTACCAAGTCACTGCAGTCTTCCCTGGTTACAATAGTAGTATTTAGGTCATTGTGTGATTATTAGGGACCCTTGTTTTTCGCGAAAATAATTTTGCCCCACGTTGCTTCCGTGCCTTACGTGCACATCTGCAGTTCTGCTTCGTGGCCAGTGATTGGATATTTTAACTGTCACAAGCCTTGGTATTCTACCGGCAAATCACAGACGCCTGGTGTTGTAGGAACCTTATTCTGATTGGCTCAGTCAAATGAGAGACGTTACTTCACAAATACAAACTGCCAAATACCATGAAGCAGAGCTGCAGATGTGCACGTAATGTACTGAAACAAACTGGGGCAAAATTCTTTTAGCGAAAAACAGGGGTCTCTAGTGATTATCCTTGAATTCCAATTTTTATTTTACCGTTTTTTTTTTTCGTGGCCAGGGCCACGCAGAGTAGAACCCATTTTGTCTCCCTGCAACCACACCCTTTCTGGGTAATACATGGAGAATAGGTTGCCTTTTATGTATATTATTTTTATTACTTAATGTCGTTTGCCATTTTCATTTCTGCGGTCATCATATCCATGGAGCTATCTTGTCTTGATTTGATTAGTAATTTTCCTCTGTTTCATCTGGGTTCTCTGCTAGCCAGGAGTCGAACTCTTCAAGTCTCTTTACTACTTCCTTTGCAAATATCTTCATAGAGGCTGCTCCTTCTTTGGTTAATATCATCTCTCTTACATCAATATCTTCCTCTTCTTGGATATTGTGTTTTATTTTCAGGTCGATTCTTAGATCTTCTATTTTCGGGCAGTCTTGTATAATGTGAATTACATCATCATTTACTTCGCAGATTCTGCAGAGGGGTGACTCAACTGAATTAAATACATGCATTTTCCATTTATAATTACCATGGCCTGTCATCAATTGCGACATGTAGTGGTCTGTCACAAACCATTGATGTTTTAGGCGTTCGTCTACATTAGGAAATATACAATGTGTGACTCTACCTTTTGTGGATTCGTCCCTTCTTTCTTGTCATTTCCTTAGTGTGTCTGTCCTTGCTTCACTCTTCCTTACCTTACTGGGTCTTGATCCTCCAAACTCTTCCATGAGGTTTCCCTTTTCCCAAATTAGCAGATCGAGTGGTTATTTTACCGTAGAGTATTTTCAATCTTGTCCTGACCACACTGCCCCGCGATGCAGCCATTCGTTAATTGAAGAATGGAAATGCTAAAGGAGCTAAGTGCCAAAAAAGACCAAATTGAATTTCTTACATCAAAATGAACTAGGTGTCGATGTCAATATAATACTGAAAAATTAAGTCTCAATAATTTTCCTGGCAGATTTTGTGAGGACTTAAAGATCGCCGTCCCCATATGTCCACAGGCTCTTGCAGCGCTATTTTTTTTTCTACGTGAAAACATTTTTGGCACTTAGCTCCTTTAGCTTTTCCGCTCCACAATTATCTGATCTCCAATATAGGCTATACCGCGACACTAACGAATAATTTGGTGTGCAACCATAGCCATCTTTAGTAGAAGGCCGCGGCTATAAATCTAGCAACACTGTCAAGAAGGGTCATTTTAACACTTTTTTTTTTAGCTCTCCAATGGCAATGACTGTCCCTGATTCGTTATTTTGTCTACACGCCGACGAATCAAGGAAATCTATTCTCGTTGGAGAGCTTAAAAAAGTGTTAAAATGACCCTTCGTGGCAGTGTTGCCATATTTATGGTCTTGGCCTTCTACTAAAGATGGCTATGGTGCTACTCCATCTGGGCCGTAGATTCAAATATCGATTTTGAATTCGGAAATAAAATACAATCGAGGGAAATATCATCAGAATCTTGAATATGTGGCAACACTGCTGCTATTGTCGGCAGTCGTCCCACCAGCCCTCTGATGGACAGCCACCTTATCACGGAGTGGGAGTGGTTTAAAAGGGCGCGGGCTATCTGGACGATCACACACACACCCTCATCTTATCCTCTCGCCAGGAGATTCCCTAATGTCGGCGCCGGCGGAAAACAGCGGAGATGTTAGGGGAACTGGAGAGTCGAGGAAATTGAGCCGGAGGTACACTTCGGGGCAGCCGGTGAAACTGCGGCGAACTTCAATGGACTTTGCGTTTTCGCGGAGAGAAAAAGAGAGAAAGATAAAGAAAGAATGGAACCTGACAAGGTATCTAGTTTCCTCGAAGCGTCGGAAGAAAACATTGTAAAATACGAACCCTCATTCAGTAGTTTCGCAAGGCACGCGAGGATTTCAAGAGAAGTCCTCGAGGGGAGACAGACGCCAGCTGAACGCCTCGCACTCAGAGGTGTTGGGGCTAACAGCGAGCGAGCAAATGTGTGCCTTAAAATACGTCCAAGTGGGGGAAAATCTTAACTTTATGTTTGTGTGAAATAGCGATAGTTTTATAGACGATACTCGGGAATAAATTTTCTTGTTATAAAAATAAATAGCACAGTTTTTTTTTCTCAAAATAGCATTTCAGAGTTAATTTTGTTTTGGTTCTTATATATAACTAGGGCCCGGTAGTTTTCGCGAAAAGATTTTTGCCCCACTTTGTTTCAGTGTCTTACGTGCACACCTGCATCTCAACTTCGTGATTATTGGCAGAGTGTTTTTGTGCAGAGTTATTATTCATTTGACTGTGCCAATCAGTACACGGATAACTGTGACACAACACGTATGTGATTTGCGGGTTTAACCTCTAGACGTTGTATGTTACGGCATCCAATCACTGACCACAAAGCAGAGATGCCGGTGCGCACGTCAGGCACTGAAACAAAGTTCTGCGAAAGTCTTTTCGCGAAAACTAACCGTCCCTATGTATAACCAATAAATATAATTATAGGTCATTCAGGGTAAAGAAAGCACTAGAAATTCAACCGTTGAAAAATATCACTAGCCGTTACTGCATATAATTCAACATTACCTATAGTCACCTTACTGCTTGTATGGTTGGCAGCGAAATTACGTAATATAGTTCCGTGTATTACCTACTTAAATTCAAGAATACACCAACAAAATCAACTGAATTATATATAATTGTCTTCTATATAATTAATAAACGGTTTTTATTAAAATGTATCGAACTTTACTGACTACACAATTTATATTACACGCGCAAACATAAAGTGACGTGTCCAGAGAGGTTAGACATTTCCCTTCGTTAGCCGTTACACGCGGAAAGATGGGAATTGGTTTAAAATAGAACTTTATCAGGGCTTTTATGAGTGCTCTCTTTATCCCGAACCACCAATAAATAAAAATTATTCATATTAAAACTGCGTATCACGGGCGATTGCTCGACGTATATAAAAATCATGTGCAAACCATTATTTTTAATTTCGGAAATTTTGAATTATTTATATATTTAGCATTAAAATTACAATAATATATTTTAATTGATATTCACACATGTTAAGCAGTAGTCCATTACATGTTGTTTTAATAGGAATTTGTTTATTTCGTAATGTTTATTGCTTTTTGCGGATTGTAAGAGCGAAGAACACGCAAATTTTACTTGTAAATGCTATTATAGGATAACTAGTTCAGCTGTTTTTTTCTGTAAGTGGAAAATATTCCCTCATGTATTACCTACAAAACTAACACTACTGCTTACAAACGTAAAATTGAGATTTTTTTCCCCACTCGAACATCCTTATGAGCCCGCGGTCTCCTAAGTCCTGGCCACTCTCGTTGTAGTCCAATAACTGGCAAATTTGATCTGCAACAGTAGTATATTATTGCATGTGTCTACAAAACCAGATAACTGAAAGCCAGTTGCGATAACTTATCACCTCGTACACATAATAAAGTATTTCTTAGCCAACGAGCATTGGCGTTCGTAGCTAATCACAACCGCCATTACACGTTCTTGTCAACGAGTACAAAGTACAACACACGTGGAAATAAACAAGCGTGAACGATACCTTCAACTGAACTGAACACTCTTACCACAACTTTGTAACTTGCCTAAGTGTTTAAAAACACATTATACATAAACACACACTTATTTCGCATTATAAAATTTAATAAACACGGCGTTCGTTAAGCTTCAGCCAAGCCAAGCCATGCTGCCCAATCTGGCCAACCTAACTTTTAATGTGTGTCTCATGACATTCGTAAATTAATACACGATTTTAAATAATTTTTAAATTTAAAAAATACGTTTTAAACTTTAATATAAAAACTTACTGTTTGAGACGACGAATTGTAATGAATTCCGACATAAAATTATATTGTCGAATAAACAAGTTGGTCTAGTAGTAAATGTTTAAGGTTGGCACTGATACTGGGACTCACTAAAAATAAGAAATGTTAGTCCCTATCTAGTGTCACTCCCTGCATACAATTGATTTCCGCGTTGAACTACTGAGACAATATGCTTGTTATTGTGGACATTTGTCACTGCTGTGATCTTTCAACTATTCTTGCAATAGGGATGAATTATAAACTATACCATTTTCATCTTTATACACAATTCTGAGAAAATGTTGAATAGTTGTAAAAAACCCGAACTGAAACAATGAAATGCCGGTATTAAGTGTTAACATAAAACATTACATTAAATTCCCGTAAGGATAATGGTCGACTTATCCAGAACGACAGAGAAATAATAGTATAATAGACACTATTTAAAAAGTAGGTAAGTGAAAATTTGTCAAAAATATTAACGAGGCAGTGCACACGAAAAAAACTGGAATGTATGTAAATACAGACGAGAGACAACGAAGGATAATAAAGAAGAAATAAGCCGGCTTCCTTTAAACTACAGCAAAATGCTTGCTCAATTATTGGATTTATTTAAATTTTACTCTGATCTTTGTTTCCGATACGGTTTAAATAACAGAGGTCCTGACACTTCCCATGTTTCTCATCACAACGTAATGACTCTGTCGTGTTGCGGGTAGTTCTGCCAACTGCCGCGAGTGCTAGAATGTTTCGTAATTTTTAAATATGTCGCGGTTTGATTATTATGAAACTGTTGAGTAGTTACGTTTCACACTGGACATTCATCTATAATATGTAATTGGAATATTTACAACTTTGACAAGTATAGTCTGATGTATTATATTATGTGGTGAGAAAATGCAATATTTAAATAATTCTGTGCACAGGAAGATTTAATTGAAAAATAAGCATCGTCGTGTTCCTCCAGGATGAAAAACTATCGGCTGGACTCTAAAGAAAAGGTATCAGATTTAGAGTTCCTCAAAATTAAACCTATCATCTGGTGTGTCAAAGCGCGATACCGGAGAAATATATTATAATAAAGAGCACAAAATTGTCTTGTAAATAAAACACCAAAGTGTTTCTAGATCATTTGAGGAACTTCATTGGTAACGAGAGGATCAACGTTAAGTTGGAGGAATGGGGAAAAAGAGCGGAACTTATTTATTAATGCTATGAGCCCTATCGAGGTAAGAGGTCTGGAATTCATAAATAATGTCATGTGGTGTATTGGGGAATGGAGCCTGATATTTATTATTGATGCCACGTGGCCTACTTGGAAAGAGGTGACTTTAAATTTACTATTGATGTCATGGGTAGCGCCATGAACTTTTCGCGAAAAGAATTTTCCACCTGTTTGTTTCAGTGGCTCTGCTTCATAGTTACTGATTGGAAGTTTTAAATGTCACGTGACTGGAGGTTCTACCCACAAATCACAGACGTGTGTAGAGTTACTGTAACCTGGCTATGTGGTTGGCACAGTCAAATAAGAGACGTCACTTAACAAAGACACGCTGCCAATAACCATGAAGCACAGCTGCAGATGTGCACGTGAGGCATGAAACAAACTGGGGCAAAATTAGTTTCGCGAAAAGTTCGTTACCCTAGTCATGGGTAATATTGCAGAAGAAAGTGCCTAAAATTGATTGCTGATGGCATGTGGCGTAATTTAAACACAAACCAAATTACAGGTTAACACAAAAGCCAGTCTTTGAGATAATGATGGAGTTTTATACTAGCATCCTTGAAAATCAATGATATTGGTATACAATTGTAACTTAACTTTAGGTTAAACTAATAAAAGGTTTGTGTTATAATAATTGCATCTAAAAAAATAACACAATTATGTGGAAATTGTATTATTCTAACAATATTGTCTAGCTGGATTTTGATTGCAAAGTATGAAACATTTAAGTTAAAAGTTAATTGTAGGGCTGATTAAACATGCCATTTTGCCACAAAATCTAGACGTAATCTATATTCGTAATATTTTGCGAGTGACAACGGTTAAGGGTTATAATTTCCAAGGTTTTATAACCTACCCACTCGCTTGAAAAAACGTTAACGTCACTCCATAAAAGTAATTGTTTTTGCTTTGTTGTAATTACAACACTAATCATTCACGTACTATCGGCTACACGAAAGGATCACGAGTGTAAAAGTCTCTCCTTCTTGGTTTCCGGTTAATTTATGGAAGGCCGTAGGATATGAACTGATGTACAATATATACATACTATTAATGGAGTAACTTCATTAATTTGGCTCGTAGGACTACTAAACTAAAATTTTAAACGTTTGTATTTCTGCAATTCCCCAAACCTAGGTATTAAAGGTATTACATGAATAATCAGTTTTTACTGAACATTTAAGTGTAAGTGGTAGATAAATAAGCGCTGAAAACATCAATTGATTTCTACGCTTTTTTCGGAGACAATATGGATCAAATAGTCAATGACAATCCCAGATAAAGGTATTTGCCAACTTTATGAGTAAATATTTATTCATAATTACTAATTCGTTACGCATGATCTCTTGCGCCGCAGTTAAATGCACGAGGTTCCGGCGTCAGAGATTGTGCCTCAGAAGTTGGTAACACTGGAAACAATTTTGTTTAAAATGTTGGCTAAAAGTATTGTCTATGATTGTTATTGTTTAATTTCCGTAAATTGGCTTCAAGAAACCTACAGTTATAAATTAACGCTTTTAGCGTTGAATTATGTACCACGCCCTCTTAAGTTATTTCCATTCAAAAAGTTGAAGCCGATTCGTAGTAAAAATACAATAATTTCAAAATGGTGGCGGGCGCTATTCCTCCGAACTTAGCAGGAAAGGAATGGAAATTAAAAATTTATAACGAGGCACCAAATCATTCATAGCCAAATTACATAAGAGATAGTAATGTAGATATGTTTCGGAGTCTTTCTTTAGTTTTGGAAAGAATACGGTACCCGAATTTTTCTGTCTGTAGTTTTTGCTAGAGATTGTTCTAAAGGTCAATATTTTATGCTGGTTTTTGGCCAATTGTATTAAAAGTATCAGTTTAATTTGCTGGCAATTCAGTATAAATGTATTTTAAACTAATAACAATAGAACGGACAATTCTTTTTTCTCAAAGGTTGGATCTCGAATGTTTTCAGTTTACCGTGAACCGCATAAAACAGGTTTTTGTATTAACTCATTTTCTGTAGCTAGAGCCCCGAATTTGCCGCTCAAATATTTTGTCCCTCTTTGTTTCAGTGCCTTACGTGCATATCTGTGATTCTCCTTTATGATTATTGGCAGCGGGTCTATATGAAGAGCCGTATATCATTTGTCTGAGCCAATTACATTTAAGTCTCTGCAACACCTAACGGTTGTAATTTGCTGGTAGAATCCCAAGGCTCGAGAGAATTAAAATATCCAATCACTGACCACGAAGCAGAATTGCAGATGTGCACGTAAGGCACTGTAACAAAGTGGGGCAAAAATTTTTCCGCGAAAAACCAGGGACCCTATTTACTGGTGTTGTCAGCGTGTCTCAGTTCAGATACGTCTGTGATTGGTCAGTAGAACCACAAGACAATCACTGACCACGAAGCAGAGTTGCGTATGTACACGTAAGGAAATGAAACCAAATGTTGCGGAAGTCTTGTCGTCATAAAATCGTAACTGTAACGTTAGGTGGAGTTTTCTTGAATAAGCTTTGCCGTGACGTGGTGATAGGCAGTTGTATGTAGGAGAGATTGTTATATGTTCGTTGCAATGGGAGTTTACAATTAGAATTTATTTGTTTGTGGACATACGCCATTGCTCATGTTTTACTGATCAAACCTGTGTTGTGATCTTCATTCGCATCTTGGTGTTCCGAACAGCTGTGTCTCAGCCTGAAGACGGGGATAAATCGCAATCCCCGAAACGTTGCAGTTTTTCGTTGGTTTTAACTTGTGTTTTCAATTGTCCACTGTTAACTTTTTTTGTCTATTTCCATCTTTTTTCATATTAGGAATCTGGTTCTATATTTGTGTCTGTCTTTTGTGTCGGGGTGTTGTGTCGATATTCGACGGAATTATATCTCTAGAATTCTTTGTTGTCTAATATATATATATATATATATATATATATATATATATATATATATATATATATATATATATATATATATATATATATATATATATATATATATATATATACGAAACACGAGCAATGGCGTGTGTCCACAAACCAATAAATTCTAATTGCATAGTCTGTCTCATTAAAGAATTCCACTTTCTGACAGTTGTATTGTCTTTTATTTTTACCGCTGTTTCCACGAAATAAGCAGTGTTTTCCTCTGCCACAAGGACTTCTGCACAAACACACTTAGCTGGCTCTCAAACTCTGCGTTGTATCAAAATTAAAAGTAATTTCTTCCAGAAACTGGTACACATGATAGCCTTCACAACTGTCAAAGAATGGAATTATTTAGTGAGCCAGACTGTATGTGGTATGTTGTGAAGTGGTGTGGACAGTGGGCGAGTCCACGTGACCTGGAGGAGGGGTGTGGCAGCTCTCGCACGTGTTGTCGCAGGTATCGACTGTTGTATCTGACGTGTGTGCGTGCGGTCGTCTCATGGTCCAGCGACCCTGTCTCCTCTGGGATGTGTCCCTTCCCTTCCTCTACATCCCTTCTCCACCCACCTTCCCTCCTATCCTTCATTCCACGACTACAGAGTGTTCTCTCCCCGAGATGTGGCTGGAACACCGTACGCTGCAGAAAAAATTTCACTTACCTGGAAACCAATTGGTAATACCTTGATATGATGGCTTATCGCGGGAAAACTTACTGTTTGCTAGGGACTCTTATTTTTCGCAAAAATAATTTTGCCTCACTTTGTTCAGTGCCTCATGTGCACAATCGCAGTTCTGATACTTGGTCAGTGATTGGATATTTTAACTCTCACCAGCCTTGGTATTCTACCAGCAAATCACAGACGTGTGTTGTTGCAGGAACGTTATTGTAATTGGCTCAGTCAAATAAGATACGGCTCTTCACACAGACACGCTGCCAATAACCATGAAGCAGAACTGCAGATGTGCACGTAAGGTACTGAAACAAACTGGGGCTAAATTATATTCGCGAAAAACAAGGGTCCCTTGCTTTCGCTTGTACGTGGAGCTGTTATCCTATTTGACTGAGCCAATAAGAATCCCGCTATTGCAATATTTCATGCCTGTTATTGGTCTGTAGACAGCTACGTTGTGGAAGACATATATCAGTCAAACATATACGTGGCAAAAACTACAGTGTTTTCAAGGGTATGTTGGTACAAAACATTTTCGCGATACTCAATCATCTCTAACCATCGCCTCTACATTGCCCCTAACTTGCTTGATGGGAAATTTATTTTCCCTTGCATAACATTTGTAATAGCAGAACACGAACGAATAATTTTTCAGCCCTGACTGAAACTTCACGAATACGCAAGGGAAATATTACCATGCGGTATGGGCAGAACTTTCTGCATTGATACCTCATAAACAAACATTTGACACGCGCTTAAGTAGCAGCAATCTGCGTCATTCCTCATTGCTCTAGTTGTTAGCGTGCTGAGGTACTATAACAAGCTGTAGTGGTTTGAATGTCACTCCCGGAAATTAAAATTTAATATCACATAATCGATAAAATTAAAGCGATATTTTTTCAAAGGTTCCCCAAATTTTATTCTTTGTGTTGATATGAAATCTTCATATACGTTTATCAGGTAAATTTATTGCATACTTGGGTGGTAAATTTACCATTATAGTTAAGTGTAGTTTACTTTTCTTAGAGTCAGGGGAATTTTACCTCGATTTATTTTCCAGCATAATATGTATTGGTGGAAGAACCTATGTTACACTTACTATGCAGAAAATACCATTAGGCACATTCTGTTAAACTTCATTTCGAACAATACCTATAACCGTCTTTAATGGAAGGCCGCGTCGTTAGATGTGACAGCTATGCAAATAAAATTCGTGTTACGAGCCTTTCGTGCTTTACCGCAACAATGACATTTCCTTATTTGTCCGTATCTCCTACATAGACTGTCCAACATACTATCTGTCCTACAAACAGACAAGCGATTGAGGTAAAGTCAAAGTCCTGGTTTAAATTGAAGTTATAAAAGAGCGCCATTGCTGCAGTATGTAATCCCAGAGACCCGGATAAACCAAAAACACAACAAGTCGAGAATATAAATAATCAGAATAAATATAATTAACATAAACTATCAATTCAGCAAGGTTACTAGTACAATGCAGCACAAAGAAACACAAATTTTATAGAATAGAGAGACAGAGAGAGGTCAAACTAAATTTCTAGGTCTGCTGAAAAAATTCAAGACAACAATATTAAACATAATTAATTAAAACAACACAGACAATTAATGGGACGCAGACCAGATAACTCACAATTCTGGATGATACACCGAGGACTGAATGAAACAGCGATGACTACACAGCTGAACACAGAAGGTTTCCAAGACGAGCCAGCTTCCAGCTGCTACGTTTCGGTAGCTGATATCTGCTGACGTCTTCAGGACAACTGAAACTTTCAGTCGATTCCGTGTCCAGCCTGCCAAATTTTTGTTATAGGCTGTTCACTATAAACTAAGCACTCAGCAGAACTTGTAATTAATTAAAAATATATTTTATTGTTCCAATATATGTTAACTTTTGAGAGTATTGAAACGATTACACTGGTTTTTATTTACATTAATATTTTCATATTAAAAAATATTAAAGCTATCTGTAAAGCGGCTCATAGAAAACTTTATGCAGTGCTCACTTTATCGTGAACGGCCAATATCTTAAGTCACTCCGGGCGAATTCTAGGGTAGCTCCAATCTGTAAGCCATTGCTGATCCCTTTCTCGTTTACTGTTCATCATAAGCCGACGGTGGCATCATTTCTAATTACCTCGTTGTCAACGAAATGTTAATCCCTACGTATCTACATTCTCTTTACACGCAATGTAAAATATGTTTGTATACCTTCAAAAACTTCCTTGGATATTCAGTTGTCAGAAGATACATTCGTGGAACTACAAACGTTTTGGTTGTAAGCATTTCTAGGTTATACTCAAATTATTTCGCGAAAGTCTTCTGTTCTTATTTGTAACTGCATTTATTACCTAGCATATACGAAGTTGTTCATTACCCGTGAGAAACAAATGTGATACACTGTGGAAAAATATTTGTAAGTTTACCACACCGACGTATAGGAGTGTTAACAAAGCAGACGTGGTGTAATTTTTTTCTGTTACATCAATATTAGCGTTCTCAAACATTTTTAGGAAACGGTGAACTGTTTACTGGTGTTAACTGACTTGTATGATAACAATGCTCAGCTGTTACTTAATTTACAACCTGAATTGTGATAAGCTTCTCATAGTATTTAAGAGTAAAAGGTTACATTATTTTTCAGGAAGTATTTTTTACAGTGTATGAGTACAGTTCGCCTCGTAAATATTTAATGACTGAAGCACTTTAGCGATACGAAAGAGTGTATTCGCTGTGTGACGTAAGGGCCACAAAGGACTTACATTTGGTCGTTTTTAAAGTGGTGGGGCTTATACGTTCTATCGCCGCAATTAAGGTGCGAATCGTGTCTTACTCCCAAGGTGGGGTATTAATGGCCGCCATTAAACAAGGATAGCGCGGGGCTTTACCTTCGTGACAAACGTAAGCCGACCTCTTTGCAAATTGTTACAATTATTCCTTTCCCTTGTTCCTGGTATGAGCACAGAATATCTGGGAATACAGAAGTACAATTGCCGGTAGGACGGCGAACTCAGCCACACACGCCAGCAAAATGGCGAAGCAACATGGCGGAAACGTCTACCACCAATCAGAGTAAGGCAGATGTCCTGCTAGCCGGCAGCCAGGTCAATAAGGAAAACCTGTCGTAACATGCAGGAGTCAAACATACATGGGCAGCCAATAAGCGGCGAGGTTCGCTCGCAGCAAACGTTTGTATTACTATTTAGTCTGTGGTGTACGATTGTTTTCCATTCCTGAAGTTAAATAAGTTTAACTTAAAAATAAAAGCTTTGGAATCGCAGCTAACCTAGTTCGTGTGTAGGATAATTAGTCTCTTATTACCATAATTATATGTGATAACGAAAATGTACTCTTCGAAGTTTATAACAAATGTTAGATAAACCGACCCTATATCGTGGTTTACCTACATACCGTGATAAAATACGGTGCGGGATTCACAGAACTGGGAAGGATTTGTACACCAAGGTCACTATGTTACCAACAGAGAGCAGACATGTGTAGTTTCTGCAATCAGTCACCAATGACGTATCAAATATAAGATCACAATTAAAATGTATAACATATATCTGTTACTGCAGTTCAATGCCACAGTATCACGAAGTTGAGGTTTACCATAAGCTTTCTATTTACCTTTACGAATTGCTAGCGATAAAACATTTTAAACGACTGATATTAAGCACCCCATGCTTTTTTACGTTTGAGTTAATTGTGTGGTCAGAGTCTTTATTATTTTTTAAACATATTAAAAATAAAGTTACATCGAATTGTGTGACATTCTCTCGCTGCTTAACAAACTAGTTCTGTCCAGACCGCCGAGCGGTGTTCAGAGCTTGGGCCGTTACAAGATTATTCGAAAACTTCTCATCGCACATGAGTGATGTCTGCTTAAGAATAGTACATAAAGAACGTTAAACGTATGTACACACATTTCAAGCTCACCACTATTCACTAAAGCATAGTTTCTAGCGGCAGAAATTGGGAGTTTTAACGGTATATTTTAGACTTGTAAATGATTGCGTAGAATATTTTAAAGGGTATATGCGTGTACAATACGCCTTTAACTTTAACGTTACGTCGTAAAATGACAGCGTCCCCACTGAATGTCTCATAGTGGCTAATTGTCGGTGAGGAGACTACGTGCTAGTCCAGTGACTTGTGCCTAGAGGCTAGGATGAGGCATGAATGCATGATGTGTGTGCTGTATTCGCCCTTACCGCTTCTACGCTTCTAGGTCTCTAACACGCAACAATTCGTTCACCCAGGCGGTCACCTTAAGGGGGAGTGTTAGACAATTTTATAGCATTTCCAGTTTTTGAACCTTAACATTTTTCAAATTGTATTAATCAAAATTTTTTCTTCGTTAAAGTATTGGATATATTCTTGGTAAACTGCTTGACATATATAGTTATGATAGTTATGGAATCTTTAATTAATTTGTCATTCAGAATCATTGTAAGAAAATTGTAGGTCAACTTTCAAGAATTCTGTGATTCAGCATGACAAATTAATGAAAGGTCCCATTACTATTTATGTCAAGCAGTTTATCAAGTATATATCCTTGGCTTTGTCGAAGAGAAAATATTGATAATACAATTTGAATAAATGTTACTGCTTAAAAAAAAGAAATACACTTGTCTGATTGTCTGACACTCCTCGTTAAAGGTTATTTTCAGAATTTTAGTTCATGTTGCCACAAAAGCGTGTGCTGTTACGTTTTTTTTTTTTTTTTTTTTTTTAACTATTACCTTATTACATGGATTTAGCTGTAAAATAACTGCCTACACAACTGCCAAAAAATGTGTTTCTTACATGGGACAGACTGTAGGTTTGGAATCTAACTGGAGCAGACATTTTTTCTTGAAATATTTCCGCTGCCTATCCATTACTCACTCCGTGTAAACAAACCTGCAGGCGTTGTTCTATTTCACAACGACCTGTGTATGATGGTCTCACAAAAATATGTATTTTGTTCGAATGGCAGTTTATTTATATATATGAATTTTTGTTTTCTTTTCAGGAACCCGCACGCGGCGCTGTCTGACATGTTTTCCTGCAGCGGTGAGTAACAAATCACAAACTTTTATGTTCAGCTCGAGTCTTTTGTCTGCGGGCGGGAGTGTGTGTGTGTTATGATTGTTTTCCACTGCGGGGTCCCTATATGCCCGAGCCAGACTGGCCTGGGAAGTTCCACACGCTAAGTACTGGATAGTCTGGGCGCTGACCATTGTCGAGGGGAACAGACTGGAACAATGCTCCACATGCCTGAATTTATGGCGTTTGCTCATATCCATGCTGTGTTTGCCAAAACCAGAGTTGAAAAACCCATGCTGCGAGAGGGGTGTGTTTTAAACTCTTATCCACGACATTTTTATAACTGTTACAAAAAAATATGTATTTTTTGTTATCTTGAACTTGAATAAGTGAGAAATGAACCAGTTTAGGAGGGATTAAAGTATTTTCCGTCAAAATGTCAGCGAAACCGTGATGATTGCTTCAGTGATTAAGTAAGAATTATTACTGATTTAAGAGTGGTTTCCTCTTATTCTCATGGAAATTAACCTGCTTGTCACGTGATTCTGAACGAATTCTTCTGGTTCATCAGCCAGAAACGGATTGTTTGCTGTATTTTCAGTGATTAACATTTCACTGATTATAACCACTGATTCATATTTATTGTGAGGCCTGAATGTAGGGCCTACTTGTTAAATATAAATTAGACAGGGTTATGTAACAATGAATAATCCACGTTTCAGTTAAAAATTAAAATGGCTTGCTCGATCACGTGGTTTTGCTAAGGTAAATTCTACTACAGGTTTGAAAGAAATCGTGTTTTCTTATGGGAGAGTTTAATGCAGGAAAAATTTCTGCCGCTAGTTGTAACATTTATTTCAGTTAGGCTTGAGCATGGTCGTAGAAGAACAGGTCTGGACACTCGCCTATCTACCAATGTAGTTTGCTTGATCCCCTTGTTGTTTGGCTGTAGTTCGTCAAATTACCGAGAATGTTGTACTTTTTGGCGCTGTAATCCGGGCGGTCGGACTCAAACTCCGCCCACTTTTTTCCATTGTTAACATTATAAAGTAAATAAAGATTTCTGGAGCCTTTTCTTAAAAATTTGTGAGCAAAGGGAGTGTTTCATAAATTGATTTAAAATACGTTTTGATAAATTGTTTGTGAAGTGGGCGGAGTTAGAGTCCGACCACCCTAACACCAGCGCCAATAAAACACAATATTCTCGGTAACTTGGTGAACTACAGCTAAACAACAAGGGGGTCAAGTTTCCAAGCGAGTGTCCAGACTTGTTCTTCTACGGTTGTGGGCTTGGCAAAGAGAGAAGTCACTTAAATAAATTGTAATTAAAAACCGTTATGCCTTTTAAATTATCGAATTCATATAATTTTAAATTCACGAAATCTCTGTGATTGGTCAGTTTACACGTCCTACCGATACCAGCGCTCAAGCGGCGGAAAATGTCTCTGTGTCAAACATTGAACTTTGATTTTTTTAACGCGTGGTAGTATTAACCTTAGTTTTGTCCAAGAGCCGGAAAGCGACACAAAGACGTATAACTTATCCGTTGCTTTATTACTCTTTTCTTTACTTATTGAACGCCACAAACTGCAATTTTCCCATTTCCAGACTAACATCGTGACTTATGATAAATGTATTTCGGAAACCTCGTACTTGTTTCACGTATAACGTATTATTAATTAAATTATGCCTCTGCTTTTTATGTTAATTCTAAAATAATACATATCCATAAGTTTTTATTCTATGTTTTTCCTTATATTGAATTTGAGTGTTCATTATTTGTTACAGAACAATGTCCAGTTATAACTTCCACATATGACTCTATGATAAAAAGCTTGCAATAAATCTTTGAGTTATAAATTACATTAAGAATTTGATTGTTGCAAAGAACTAAAAATATGCCCAGAATTGTGTTCCTGTAGCAGCGTTGAGCACATTGCAACCGTGAGTGTTAGCTAATTATACAGAACTGCAGCTTATGATTCTGTACGTATTTTTTGTACTTAATTGTTCCTAAGTGTTGTGCATTATACATTAAGAAGTTTAGGAACGTTATTTCCTTAAACATTAAGCTATATCATCTTTATTGGTGCATAATTATACTTTACTAAAATTGATTAAATGTGGCTAATTGCAAGAAAAGGTAATTAGATAGGCAGCTACTATAATTTTCCAACAAATGTTCTTAAAATGTTGATTCAGAAACAAAGAAAGAAAATATTTATTTTTAGTTTAAATATTTTTTTCGCCACGTAAACATACGTGTACGATATATATATATATATATATATATATATATATATATATATATATATATATATATATATATAAATGAAAGCTGACTGATTGACTGACTGACTGACATATCAAACTGCTGCCCAAATCACTGGACCTAGAATCGTGAAATTTTTGTGGGGGTTCCCTTCAGGTCGTAGGCGAGCACTAAGAAGGGATTTTTCGAAATTCGACCTCTAAAGGGGTGAAAAGGGGTGAAATGTGTTTCCGAAGAAACGTCGATAGAGCTCGAACCCGACGGCCAATCATGGTGATTTTTACTTTAATAGGACACTCGTAAAAATGCAAATTAGCAAATTTAAGGATTATTCGAAGTTTAACATTTAACGGGCTGAAAAGACCTTAAATGTGTTTCCAATCAACTATCGATATCTATCGAACCCTTCGGGATAGAGAGTTGATATTCACTTCAAAATATTGCTTACGTAAATACCCAAAAAGTGGATTTAGGTTTTTTTGAAATTCGACCCCCAGGCAGTAAAAAGGAGCAAAATGTGTTTTTAATGAATCGTCTTTATCTTTGAAACACAATTGGCTATCGTCGTGATTTTAACTTTAATTGGTTACTTTTACAAATGTCTATGACAGGACTCACAATCGTTTCGAAATTCTTTATTTAAAGGGGTGAAAATACGTGAAATGTGTTTTCGATTATCCTTCCATATCTATCGAATCAATCGAGATATCGAAGTACTCTTTTCTTTAAATTGGTGCTTTTGTAAATATCTCAAATACCATTTAAAATATATTTTCCGAATTCTGCTCTAAACTGGTTAAAAATGGGGTAATATGAGTTTTCGACTCACATTCGATATATATCGATCCCATAGTTTTTTATATAGAGACGTGATTTTTGTTTAGGATTGATGCTTACTCAAATACCTAAAAAGTAATTTCAGGAATTTTCGAAATTCGCCACCTAAGGACGTGAAAAGGGGGGAAAAGTGGTGAAAAGCGTTTTCAATTAATCGTCGATATATCTTGAACCCAGCGGGCTAATGTTGTGTTTTTTACGTCCACGAGATACCAATAAAGTATTCTAAAACGTGATTCAAGGGTTTTTTGAAATTTACTCTCTTAAGTGGTGAAAAGACCTTGAACGTGTTTTAGATAAATCCTCGATATCTATCGAACCCGTCGAGATATACAATTAATTTTTGCTTCAGGATGATGATTACAGAAATTATCGCAAAACGGTTTTCAGATTTTTCGAAATTCGATTTCTCAATACTGTGCAGGGGTGATATGTGTTTTTTTTAGTGA